>QMIH01002407.1:0-30652 GCA_003987875.1 Clarias batrachus | reverse complement strand
ATAATAATAATAAAGGCTAATAGATCACGAGCCATTTGGTCAAGGAAGTTCATCCAAAGAAATTTGGAGTGCTTCCTCCTAACGGCACGTTGCACTATTTTCTAAAATATCATTTGGATCCAGAAAAAAACAACAAAAAAACAAAACATGGCCGCCAAAAGCCAATCAATAAAATTTTAGCAGCTTATAATTATCATGGAGAATAAATCAACCGTCATGAACCGTGGTGTTCAAATTCATGGCATTATTAAGCGGAGTCGGCCACAATATACAGCAACCAAATTAATATTTGAATTCACAGTTCTTGAACATAATGAGCTAGAATTAAACATTCTACTTTCCTGTAATTTTTCTGTGAGCTCACGCGTCTGATGATATTATTAGGTTTCGATTTTCAACCTTTTCAAAATGGCAGCATATGCAAGGTGTGAACAAACTAGTTCTTTTCTCCTACACTTTAAAAAGGTGCCAATATTTCCGAATAATTCAACGTCGACAGGGTACTCTGTGTACACCGACCCAAATCTTTTCTCAACTCAACTTTCTTCTCTCACAGTAGTGTTTGTGAAACCCCACGATCCCGAGCCAAACCCGGAAGCCGGGATCAAAACCGGAGGCGGGGTCAAACCCGAGTCCGGGGCGGGGCTTGTGTCTCAGCCGGTGTTGCTGCTGGTGCTGTCGCTTGCCCTGTTGGTGGCGCTGGCCGTCTACATCCAGAGGAAACACTGTGTCCGGCGCAGCGGCGTGTCTCTGAGCACCAGGGGGCAGGAGAGAGCAGGCGTGAGGCGGGTGGAGGACTGCGGCGAGCTCGTCCAGCTGCGCAGGGTGCGAGAGAACAGCCTGCTGCTGCTGCAGGCCCAGTATGACATCATCACAGCGCCGGGGAACTGAATCACCCGCGAGACACCGTCATAGAACAAGAATCAGCAACCGAGTGCTGCGGCGTACGCGATTATATACCTACAGCAGCACAATGTCCCTGAGTGTTTTATTCCTCCAATACCACAATACTCGTCTAAATTTTATTTCTACATTATATACAAGATACTTTTCTCCATTTACAGTTCAATGCTGGACAAAAACACAGGAATCGGGAAGTTCAAATAAGTTTAACAAGTTATTATTTTACATCACGCAAGAAATAAACTTTGATCCCTGCTGACTTTGATTTTTGAGAGGCACATTTAGTGCGTTTTACACTTGATCCTTTTCATACTCTAGATTTTTGAAGATATATTTTGGAAATTAGAAGATAAAGCCGACTTAGATCATAGAATATTTTTAGACTTAAATATTCTAGAGGGTGTGATTGTGAAAGCTTAATTTCGCAAACACTGATCTTAGACTTGTTTGTTGTAGACTTTTAAATTTTTTACTATATGATGGTACATTACTTTAGCTTTCATATCTTTTTTTCACATACACTCCTTTATCTCTGATTAAACACACACAATGAGGTTCCTCGAGCTCCCGGAACCACTCGTTCACATTGCTTATGCTATCAGGGAAGAATAGAAACCCTCCACAGATGTGACGTTCTGGTGATTCAGTACATTCAGGTGGTCATGTGACTTCATTTCATCTCCACATAACGTTGCTGAGTCTCGACCTGAGCGATCCCTGATCATAACACTGTCTCCAGAGGCTTGTCCAGTGGACACTATGCATGATGGGAGCATCGCTTCACGCGCTTCCCTTCTCACCCTGACACGCCCATCACTCTGGAATAGACTCAGTCTGGACTCATCAGGTCACATGACCTTCTTCCGTCGTGACACAGTCCAGTCTTTATGCTCTCTAGTAAACTGAGGTCTTTATCTGATGAGTCTCACTAACGAGTGTTTATGTGTGTGGAAATGCTCTTACTCTCACTATTAAACATGGCTCTGGTTTCTATTGGACATTTCTTACTGTGCAGCTTCACCAAGCATTACGTGATCTCCATTCACACCGTGAATGAAATCTCCTTAGTTGTTTCTTCTTTGCTTGATGATCCTTCTGAAATTATGACTTTAAAATATAAACAGTGTATACGTCTCATATAATGTAAACATCAAATAAAATAAGACGAGACTCATGTTTGAGTTGACAGTAACTCGACTTCTGGGTGTTTTATTGTGGCAGTAAAAACACAGCTGATATGCGTCAGGGTTGTACGATATATAAATATCGTTTGTTAATCATTAGACTTTGCAATACTGATCAGGACGCAAACGTTCAAATCCACCCTTTAACCTCTAAACACAATACAGTACAGTACAGTAATCATCCCGAAAGCGTGGACGAGACATCCTAATTCTGTTTGGTCCCCATAACACAGCTTTTTTCTTTGACCCGATTTGGGATTAAAGGTCTAAACACGTCAGACGTAACAGCAACACGATCAACCGTCCGTATCGCGCAGCCCTGACGTCAGCGGCACTGACCTCCAAGCCACAGACGTCACGCTGAGACAAAAACGAGGGACAAAATGAAGCGTGATGAGAGCAACGCATCGAGCGGGACAGGCACCTGGACCCCTAGCCAAGATAAAAATACAATTATGGGGGGAAAAAAAATCTGTAATAAAAAAAGAATGACTGGGAATGTCCTTATCGTGTTCTCAGTGTGCGAAGCGTCAAGCTTCATATAAAAATAAAGCTGTACATTCACATTCATTAAAAAAAAAGAAAAGAAAGATAAACAAACAAACAAACAAACAAAAATAAACACGCTCTTGGAATCATGAGCTCGTAAAATAATTTCCCTGCAGAGAGAGAGAGATCAGAGAGAGATCAGAGAGAGAAAAGAGCTGCCGAAGCTGCCTGAGGTCCCGCGAGTCACAGTAAGGCACTTGGTCATCGCTCCGCCCCGGGAAAACCTCCCTCGTCCTTCATCAGGAGCGACGTCTAACTGAGGGTCACGTCACGTTTCAGCCTGAGGTATATTTATTCACAATTCTCTCAGATCGGCTGCAGGTTGGTCAGTGTCAGGGCCTACACACACACACACATATATATATAGGTCAGAGATGTACTGTATTGCCAAAAATATTCGCTCGTCTGCCTTCAAATGCATATGAACTTGAGTAACATCTACTTATTAATCCATAGGGTTTAATGAGATGTTGGCCCCGCCCCTTTTGCAGCTCTAACAGTCAAGTTCTTTCACACTTTCATTCAAACTCGCTCATCTGTGTCTTTATAGACCTTTGCTTTGTGCACTGGTGCGCAGTCGTGTTGGAACAGGAAGGGGACGTCCCCAAACTGTTCCCACAAAGCTGGAGACATGAAATGCCCAAAATGTCCTGGCCTTGTATGCTGAAACATTAAGAGTTCCTTTCACTGGAACTCCTAAAAAAAAATGACCCCCTCCCTGTTCCAACATGACTGCGCACCAGGGCACAAAGCAAAGGTCTATAAATTCTCATAAACACACTCCTACACCCTGTGGAAAGCCTTCACAGAAGAGTTAAATCTGTTGTAGCTGCAAAGGGGGCGGGGCCAACAAGACCTTAAACCCTACAGATTAATAATGGGTGGTTACGCGAGTTCATATGCGTGTGAAGGCAGGGGAGCCAATACTTTTGGCAATATAATGTATAACACACACAAAATAACTGCACATAAGATTTCCCAGACTGTTAGACTGGTGTGATTAGGTTTCATGGCTGTGTAAGGCAAAGTGACGCCCACTAAAGATCAAAAGTTTGTACACCCCTTCTAACTACATGGTGTTTCCTGATGTTTATTTCTCTCTACACTGTAAAACAACACTGAAGGCGTTTATATAAAACACACAATAATCTCCTCTGAACAGTTGATATTGAGATGTATATCTGCTMCTTCTGCTCTGTAAAGCTTCATAACGGCTCTAATCTGAGGTGCTGTTTGTTAATTGGTGATTTCTGAGGTAAGTTTTGGTCTCGCTTTCCTGGGAAGGTCTTCATGAGGGACAGTTTCATCATGGAGCTTGATGGGGTTTACAAACACACTCGACACACCAATACTGTTCCTGTGAGAAACTGATCCAGAACACCTGACCTCCAGGTCTTAAAATAACAACTGACTGTTGATGGTGTTGTTGTTATAATAAAATAATGTTATTATTATGATTATTATTATTATGATATGTAAAAGAGCAGTGGTTAGTGATTCTCCCACCACCTCACACACAGAACAGAACATCAAGAACATAAAGATTTGTGAAAGTCAGGAGGTTTGTTGCACTTACGGAGTCACAGGACGGCGGGAAGGTAAAGGCATGCAGATTTAGTGCACTAAAATGGCAGACTAACACACACACACACACACACACACACACATATATATATATAGATGAGTAATGAAGGGACGGCTCACATGACCCTAGTGGGTTTGAGTCTTTATTACCAATATTAGTTATTATTAGTAATGTATTTTCCAGACTATAGGACAGACACGCCAGAGCGCACCGCTAGCAACGCCGCTAACAACGCAGCTAACAACGCCTCGGAACAGACCGGACCTGCTGTGGGAGCGCTGATTTAAAGCCGGAGGAACAGGCTGAGCCACATGCTACTGTTCAATAGTGTTTAATTTTATGCAAATTGGGAACAAAGCGATGAAGCTGATCAGCGGTGAGAGGGAAGGATGATGAGAGTGAAACTAAACAGAAGGACCAAACGCTTTGTCTCACACACACCTAGAGATCAGCCGTGATGTCAGAAACTAGGGATGGGAATCAGCGTTCACCGAATCGAATCAAACGGTGATTCTGTAAGCGTCACGATTTTATAAATATCACAGTTCAGTACGACATTTTCCATGATTTTGTTGGATGAAATTTTTTTTTTAATAATTAGGCTAACATAAAAACGCTACATTGTTACTGAGCTCCGTCATCTGATACTGATTGATCGGACCAGGCCGCCTGCTTCCGCTGCTTCACGGTCCAGATCTGATGTTCAGTGACGTGGCGTAGAAATACAATCAGGGTGGATTAATTCTTCGGATGTCACGTAACCCAGGTTTTGTCGTTATTCCATGGTGGGAACGACGTCTATCGAACCCCCAGACATCCCAACACACGCGCTGGTCCTTTGATTTCTCATAAAAAACAAACAAACAAACAAACAAAAACAAAAACCCAGAGCGCATGCAATATAGTGATGCACTTTCTTGTTCACTGTTATGACTAGACACTAGACACCGCGCAGCCTTGGCTGCAGTTTTTATCGAATCACGTTCTGGAAATTCTATCAGCGCTGGCTCCAGTCCGTCTCTCTCTGAAGAAACGGGACGTGTGAGAAAATTCACGAGTCACGGCACCCGGAGTGTGTGTGCTGCGCTTATTAAACCTTCATCGTCCTGTGTGTTACAGCGCCATCGTCTCGGTATGTTAAACTGGAGCAGGACGAGATCGATTAGGACGACGTCACTGAAAGTGCTTTAAAATAAATAAAAATAAATAAAAAGCGTGTTTGATCTGTCGACCAATCGGAATGCGAGTTGAGTTGAGGCGCAAAAAAAACAAACAAAAAAAACAAAAACAAAACAACAACATGCAGGACAAAGTGTGAATCTGGATTTTATCAGCCTTACTGAGGTTAGTTAGTTAGCGGAGACTCATCACCAGCTACGACAGGGAAGAGCGTTGCCATGGCTACAGAATACAATTCTTATCAATTTAGCACCTATAGTGTGGAAAATACAGGATCTGTACAGAGTTTTAGTGTTTTAGTTAATAAGAGTTTAGTCCACTGATGATTTGTTGCCTTAACTGTCCATGGACTGTTTGTGTGTTTGTTTGTGCGTTTGTTTATTACCTTCTCGCTCTTGTTCATCCAGGATTTGATGGTCGGCACCAGGATGCTGCCCAGGAGGATCTGAGCCGGGTGATAGATGAGCAGAGGCACTGAGATGAGCGAGAGATGCTCAAAGCCTGCGAATACAATCTTCAGCATGGGGATACCTACACACAAACACACACACAAACACACACACAAACACACACACACACACACACACACACACAAACACACACACAAACACACACACAAACACACACACAAAGCTCAAACATTGTATTTTCGGGGACCGGCCGATGTGACTGATATTGTGTATTGTGAGGACTTTTCCTGCTTTCTGGTCCTCACAATACACACAATCTAATTTACACCTAAAAATAAAACCTCATGAACACTTCTACTGAACGCCAACATGACTGAAAGAGTTTCAAGAAGGAGAAGGAAAAAACAACAACAACAACAACCATCATGCTTTAACTTCATATCAGCAATCAGTAAAAACTGTGTGACAGAAGCCTCGTCAATCAGTGAGGACTTGACTGTTTTAAAACCTGTTTAACGTCTCTATTTGGACGTGCGTCTCGCCTTAACCCTGGCTCCTTTACTGAACTGTAGGTCTGGTCTTATTCGAGGCGTGACTCACCCAGCGTGAGGGATTTGTGCGTAGAGCAAAAGAGTATCGCTACAGAATCTGCCGCCGTGAAGCCCGAAGACTTCCTGCGAAGAGACGAAAACCAAATGTGTCAGTGCGAGTGTGTGAGGGACGAGCGGGCGTCGGTGTGTTCTGAGGACGCGCATGACCGGGTGTCTTACCTGGTAGACAAGAAGAATGAGAGTAACATGAAGGTGAGCTGAATGCTGAAAACTGCAGAGAGAGAAATCAGACAACGATCAGATCACGTCAGATAAAACTCGACCATGTCAATCATCGACTGTATACAAGACGTAATTACAGGGACACTGAGACAAGATGATGGACAAAATCTTAATTTTTTATGGCAAAGCGTGGAAAAAGGATTGTAGTCGTGCTGTGGTCTGGGGCTACGCAGCGTCTCATAACTCCGGGACACTTTTCTGTCCACAATCCCAGGAGCGTCTCGCAATCTGATCGGCTCGTCCGCGGACACGCGACTTCGGTCACGTTCAGATCATCACATAGTCCCTGAACTCAAAACGTGTTTATGACATCCTGGCTTTAAACGTTATTAAGAAAATTCTGGTTCATCAGTAAAATTGTCTTTTTGCAATAAATAAATTAATTAATTAAAAGTGAGAGACAATCCAAATTTTTTTAGAATCTCACATTTTTCCATCTTTATTGAAAGTTAAAAGTCCTACATCTCCCTGTTTCTTTAACTAGTTAACGTTAACGCAGGTCTCAGAGCTCCCCCAAAGTGTGTGTGTGTGTGTGTTTATGTATCAGCTGAAACACCCCTTTAGACACTGCAGTTATTTATACTGTACCATTTTTATACTCCCTCTGTTTCAGCGTCTATGTAAATGAGCTGCATCTGGGACACGCCCCTTCAGAGAACTGCAGAGCTGAGTAACAAGCTGGGGGCGGGGCTTGTCTTATATGAGGTCACGATAGCAAGAAATTCTAATTCGGATAATTGGGAAATTAGACTTTTCCCAAACTTCAAAGAAAAATCGTATTTAAATTTATCAAAAACAAAAAACAAAAAAAACAACAACAGCGAAACCCAATAAAAAAAACAAATATTTTTTTTGTCTTTCCATCTCACTTTTTTGTTTGTACACGCCCACTGGAGACGCGTCTGAAAGTCTAAAGACGCCTAATGTGAAATTTGCATAATAGTTCGGCTTTAAGCGGCGACACGAAATGGAGCAAAGGTTCGCTGAGGCTGATGGAATGAGAGAAATTCCTTTTTCAGTGAGGAAGCGCTCATGAGTTCTCGTGAGAACTTTTCAGACAAATACTGGCGTTGAGCTAAACCTTTTTACTTTGTATGTTAGCGTGGGCGTCTCTCAGCTATGCTAATTGTCCTCAAACATCCCGAGGGTGAAACACCTGGCGTAGGGGAAATCTACTCCACATGTAGGAGTGCAGGTTAGGATTTGTTTCTGAGTGTGCGGTTTACCTGATAAACAATTTGTTTACTTTTATTTTATTTATTTATTTTTAAGAAATGTCTCAAACGCCCTGAGGCACAGAGTGGCTTTGATTATTATAATTTTTTGTCCTTTTTAAAATTTGAGATGAAAGATCTCGCTGGATTTCTCGGCTCACGCACTGATGAAGACGATGATGAGGAGGCTGACGTGGTCGAGCTCGATGTCGGGGTTGGAGAAGGTGTCGCAGAATGTGGTGTAGATGATCATGAGCAGGACGACGCTGCTCACCGTCCCGAACGGAGGCTTCCTCCTCTCCAGCCACTCCCTCAGGAACCTCCTACACACCTGGACCGGGGTGTATACCGTTAGGGTCAGGAACGAGATAGCAATACAATACACTAACACACACACACACTGTTACCTGCCCAACTATAAGAGGGACAACTACGGTCATGAAGAGCTGAGAGAAGATGGAGGAGAACGGGACTGAGGAGGACGAGCCCAGCTAGAGCGGAGAGAGAGAGAGATAGAGAAAGAAACACACACACACACACACTATATAAATATAGATGAAATACATAACCACAGATAAAGTCCACGTCAAACACAAAACATGTTTGGATTAAGTGTCTGTTTATCATTTTATCCACAAACATGGACTTATTAATAACATTCAGAACCTTTTCAGAACCGATGATCTTATTCACACCCGCCGCCGTACAACAGACAGGATCTAATCGCTTCATTTATCGCTGTTAAAGTTCTTCTCAAGTTCAACTTACAAATTCTCTGTTCTGAGATCAGCGGTATCTAATTAAACTGGCCGTTACACCGCGTGTCCTCCTGCACCCGACTCGGTCCATTATCTTCTCACTTGACATGATGTTCTTTCTTTTTTTTTTTTATTTACATTTTTTCTTGCAGTGACGACATTTCACAAACTTGTTAGGCGACTAATATTGATGTTGGAAGTCTATTTTAACAGTCTTAAGAAAGTAGATCCAGTATATTGTTAGACACACACACACACACACACCCTGTGTTTGACTGATTAGGGGTTTAGTTTGACATATTTGGAAAGAGTAGCAGATTTTAAGAAGCTTCGTCCAAAAACCAAACAAAAGACCATGAGGTCAATGAACACTAATTACAAAAAAAAATATATATATATTTTTTTATTATTTAAAAAAAATATAATAATAAAATAATAATAATAATAATATACATATCTATAACATTAAAACATGAAAATGTTTCTAATCAATCTAATTTGTATTAGTTTAAAATAACTATTATTATTATTTTTATTATTAATATTTATTTTCTGAGACCTGTAACACATTAGAACACATAAAAAAACATGCTTTTTTTAAAAAAATGCACTCAAAAAAGAATTTGAAAAAAAAAAAATCAGAACAATACTAATAGTTTTTAAAATGTATTTAAAGCCGTAAGCGTCGGCGTTACTCACGAACAGCAGCAGCAGCAGCGGCGTGACGACGATCCCCTGCAGGTCACATGATCATTATACTACAGACACAACGAAACCTTCTTGTTCTCTTATTTCGTCTCTCAGACTTGATCTGGATTTAATCAGCCTCGTCTACAGACTCAGACGGTGAACTCTTACCAGAAAGCTTCCAAACGCAGAGTTGAAAATGGCGGCGGCCTGCAAAAACAACAGCAGCATCATAAACAACTGAGCAAACACGTGTTTATTAAACAACAAAACATCACATAAGACTTTTATATTTATCCACCTATTTATGAATTTAGAAATTCATATTTACTCATAAAATTTACTCTGAAAAGCCGTAGCTCCTCATTTTGACCAATCAGGATGCAGAACTCAGAAGCATTAAATAAAAGATGAATTAAAAAAATTAAAACATTATTATCTTTCTCTCTCGCACCTCGTTTCCTCCGACGGCTTTGGTGAGGATGACGGCAGACGACACAGGAGGAGGCATACAGCCCACCGTCTGTAACCTGCACACACACACACACACACACACACACACACACACACACACACACACACAGTAGTGAATACTGATATCTCTGTGTAAGGACATCTCCTTTGTCCGTAATTTTTTTTCCCTGTTACACTTTCTTTAAAAAAAGTCAGACTCAATATTATAAACATCTTAACAATTAATTGTCTGCCATGCTGTCTTCCCATGTGTGAAGAGTTTGGAGTGCTCCACCTGTAGGATTATAGAGGAACTGCAGCATCTTACAACCTCAAACACAAAATCTACAAACAGAATAAAATAAAAAACGTTTTTGGTGTCAGCACGGCGATACATGAATCTCAACACAAAATAACTGCATCTTAATCGGAACTATTCCATCCCTGTGAGTGACTTTCCCCGCATGTCTCTAGTTTTGACCCCGAGTCTGACTTCACCGCTGAATCGTCGCCAGTTGTTGACCTCGAGACAGGATTAATGCTTGGACCGTCCACGCTGTTTGATATTTTATTAAACAAACACTAAATGTTCTTCACGTCTCAGCCAACGTGTCTCAGTCTCTATGATCCTACAGGTGGCGCACTCTAAACTGGTCAGCAGAGCGTCCCGTGTGGGAGGAGTTTACCAATCATTTGCTTAGATTATGTGGAATTGAAACAAAAAATTACATCAGGATATTTATAAAATGGCAATACAGATCGAATCGTCACCTGAGTATCGTGATAATATCGTATCGGCCGGTCCCCGGTGAGAGACGATTCCCGTCGCTAACAGACACCATAACGTGTTAAAGCAAGCTGAAACCTATCGACACCTTCTGACCAATCAGAACAGAGAATCCACAGTGCTACAGTATAACAACACTGACGGTCTATTAGTTCCACATGTGACGCCGTCACACAGTAACCCCGCCTACCGTAGTACGCTGATCTATTTAGAGCCACGCATGGACAATGTTCAGCGGTCTGATAAAATGACCGACACACTCCAAGATCTACAATATGTACTTTTATATATATATAAAACACACACACATGTATTAAATATCATAAACAATAAATCTACAATATAAATCATTAGTTCACGGAGCTGCTCTGGTGAACGTTACGCTCGTCCATCTGAATGAGTCCATACATGGGGACAAACTGAACCCTGATCGTGTGGACCCCCCGGAGGACGCGGTGGAACGGAGCTGCGCGACCTGCAGACAGAGCGGCCTTTCACACAGGTGGGGGGGGGGGCGTTCGCGTGGCAGTGATGAAGAGCAGCATAGATTTACTACCTGAAAGAGAGTGTATGTGTGTGTGTGTGCGTGTGTGTGTGTGTGTACACGTACCCTTTGAGGAGCCATTCATTAATGGTAGTAAGTGCCAAGACTTTGAGAAGAGCCCAGATGGCCACGGGGAAAAAGACCAGAGTGAACGTCTGAACAAACAGATGCAACTTCACGTGCATTAACGCACTCGCCAACTCCTGAGAGACAGAGAGAGAGAGAGAGAGAGAGACCAAAAAAGAGAGAGTGAGACAGAGCGAGAGAGAGAGAGGGGAAGGAAATTGTGGAATTACAAACTCTGACAAGTTGTGATGAAAGTGTGTACAGTGTGAATGGTTTATACTGCCCACCCTTAGAGTCAACAAGTACACACCCTGTGAACACACACACACACACACTACCTCAGTCTTTAAGGACAGACCACTGTTGAAGAAGATGGCAGACACCGCGATGTAGGTGATCGTTATCTCGGGCCGAAGAGGACCTGAAGGAAAGCAGTTCGGACAGATGAGTTAAGGCAGGAATACACTAAATAAAAAATGTAATGTCATGATATCAAACACTGTTAAACTGCTAAAGTGCCGCATCTGATCCAGAATCGCTCCGGTTACGAGATCGTCAGGAACATCGTCGACTCGATTAGGTTTTATTTGACGAGCCACTGTCACAAAGTATCTTTACAGATTCAAAAGAAAATGATGTGAATGTGTGAATCAGAATGATCAGATCGTCCCTGATGAACGAGCCGAGGGAAGAAACCCTGAGAGGAACCAGACTGAACAGGGAACCCGTCCTCATCTGGGTGGTGACGGAGAGAGGGGATTGATCTGCACTCATACTGTGTGTTAGGAGGCTGGAAGTAGAGTTAGAGTTCGGCCACGCCAGAGAGAGAGAGAGTTAGAAAATTATAAAACAAAACCATCGTAGAAGTTGGTTGAACTACTCGTGAGTGTGTGTGGCAGTCTGTAGGAGGTTTATTACTGGGTCCAGGTTCTGGATTCACGTCTCGGGGTCTGTGTGTGTATGTGTGTGTGGAGTTTGCATGTTCTCCATGTACTTGGTGGGTTTCCTCTGGGTACTCAGGTTTCCTCCCACAGTCCATAGACGTGTAGATTCGGTTAACTGGCGTTCCCGAATTGCCCGGAGTGTGTGACTGGACAAATGGGAATAAATCCACTGGGAGTCCCCACTGGTCCCCACTCGGACTACAGAGGTTCCCAGTCTCTGTACAGGGTTTGTTCCTCTTCGTAATGTTCTCTCGTGTCAAGTCGTCATTTGCTGGAGCGTTCGTTAGAACCTCTCGTACAGTGGGCGGAGCTAATCCTCTAAAACGGCGAAATCTCAGACACGACACTGAGGTTTGATTACAGAAGCGTGAGAGGAGACAGCACACACACTCAGAGACTACTCCTCACACAGTGTCGTGGGTGATGACGTCATTACTGAGGGGGGGAGGGGCGTGTCGTGTCGTGTCAGTGACGTGTCCAAGTGTGCTGACCTGATTCGGCTCATGAATATTAATGAGTACAGGTGTCGCGCGTGATTGCAGACAGAGACATTTCAAACTTTTATATTTAAACTCAGACTCTGAGGAACGCTGGGGATAAGGAAGTGAGGCGAAAGTTACTACACATTATAATAAAGTTGAATTTAAAGTCAGACACATCCAGTACAGGAAGTAACACTGAGTTCTGAACACTTTATGATGATGATGATGATGAGACTCACCTCCTTTCACCCCGACCGACGGCGCGAGCTTGGCCGAAGCGATCACGAGCGCGATTCCGACAATGAACCATTCTTTCCGCACGCGCGCGACCAGGCCCATACCGGAGGGAGTCCCGTCAAACCGCCGCCAGCCCTCTCAGCGCGCACACACACGCTCGCTCGCTCTCTCTCTCGCGCGCGCGCGCTCTCCGCCGGCGCCTCCGTAACCAACTGTGGAGCGTCGCTGTGACACCGGCTCGGTCCCAAACCACTCCCTCACTTCCTGACACGTAGGATCCCTCACTGAGCCTGTTTACGTCATTCTCTCAGCCCCCTACGTAGTGCGCGTGTAGAGGCAGCGCGGAAGCGGTTTAGGATTCGGACGCGCTTGTAAAACTCACTTCCGGACACATAAGCGAAGCGCCATCTTTACCGTAATCACCGTTATTACAGCGCAACTACCGTAATGCAACCAATAGACCTTACTAAGGGGAGGGGTGGTATGGTAACGCTTCAAAATCTACGTGTTTGATTATTTGTTTGACTGCTGAGGAAATCCTTTGCAAAAACAAAATATTTTATTTGTTGTCGTCTATGAAATAAAACCTTTCATAAAAATAGTTTAAGTAAATAATTTATAAGAATAATTTTAAAGTTCATGAATGGTTTGTGATTGTTGTGTTTATGTACTATCAACCGCTAGGGGCCGCCAGCGTGCTATCGAAATTTAAATTCTTATTGTAGAAAAAAAAAAACTTTATATTTTACCTCAGAGAAGCACAATAAATGAACAGTGATTTTAAAAGCTGAATGGGTAAAGAATGAATTCAAATAATTATTTAGATGAAAATAATTTAGTTATAGAAGTCATGTGTCTGTTATGTTAATATAAATGATTTTGACATCAGAAAAAGTAAGTGACAGCACATTTCATTATTTTTGTAGAATCACCCACACATTTGTTTGTTATATTTTGTAACAAAATATTTTAATGGTGGTCTACGAAATAAAACGGCCCATAAATAAATAAATGTAAATATATATGTTCGGTTCGATATTGATGTGTTATGTCCTGTTATGTATCAACTGCTAGGGGGCGCTAGCATGTTATCATGTGGCCTTTAAATTCTTAAACTCGCTGTCGCTTTTACTATTTCTGTTCGATTCAATTCAAGCATTTTAACAATTGACATCATCGCATAGTTTGATACACAGCCAAAAGAAATTATGGAAGTTTGTATGAGATGTGAGTGTGTGTGAATCAGAATGATCAGATAGTTCCTGATGAACGAGCCGAGGGCGACGGTGCTGAGGGAAAAACTCCTTAAGGTGGCAATAGGAAGAAACCTTGAGAGGAACCAGACTCAACAGGGAACCCATCCTCATCTGGGTGATAACGGAGAGCAGGGATTGATCTGCACTCATACTGTGTGTCAGGAGGCTGGAAGTTCAGTAGAACAGGAGACGTGTTTAAGTTCATATGGAGTCCAGTTGGTTATTGGAGACTCAGGTAGACTGTAGGAAACTCCAGTCCTGAACTATCAAGCGACTGCAGTCACGAGTCCTCAGAGAACAGCTGTCTGTATCAGTTAGGGTTATATGTTTATACTGTCTTGTTCAAAAGTCAGTACCCCCTCTTTTAATTCTAAGGTCTGTTTGTAAAAACTGAATAAAAAAAAACATCTGATACTAGTATTAAGCAAATGCAACCTCAGGCGAATGACAACTTACAGTATAGCGTTTACACAGTGTCATTATTTATTTAATTAAAATGAAGCCAAAAAGAAAAGGGAAAAAACAAGTATGCACTACTAAGGAACGCCCTCACTGCTTCCACAGGATTTAAGAGGGTAAGTTTCAGCCACGTGCTGCTAATCATCAGCCCTTTATTAATATCATCAGCAGGTGTGCAGAGTTCCAATGTAATAATAACATCAAGTTAAGATCATAATCGCTGTATTTTATAAGCAAATAAAGCTCAAAACAATACATTACAGTTATCAATCTGCAACACCATACTTAATCTTATTGATGTGCTTTTTTTTTCTTTTTTCTTTTCAGGAACACTGAACACCCTTAATTTTGTATAGAGAGATGAGACGAGGACACTTTTTATGAGAGATTTATTTCTTTCATCATTTATTAACAACGCTAGAATAAAAATAATTGAATTATGTACTGTAGAGTGTACAGTAAGATCGTACTACCTGCCTGCACATTGTACATTCTGAACAGTGTAGATCATCTTAAACATTTTACACAGACAGGGAAAGATGAGGAATGAGGATTAAACACAGTCCTCACACACTTTTGCAAATTCTGTAATGATATAAATGGAGATTATTAGACTATATTAACTGTAGAACTTACACTACTGTATTAAATGCATGATCTAAATAAGCTGGAATTAGTAACTGAATCATGTTACAGTGATGCATGCAGAATAGAAATGATGACATTCCACCACCATACACACTGGTTCAACATCTAAACTACTGATTAATGTTTAGCCTCATTATTCCCGTTTTTAAAAATAAAATATTCTAATACGACAAAACAAAATATATTATTATGAAAAAACTGGGTTTTTAACTAAGAGAAAAGTTAAACAAGCTACACAGCAAAGAGAAAAGTTTAATCTAAGAAACCTACTGAGATCACATGACTGCTCTGCATATGCAAATTTAATGCAATTCAAATCCTTTAAATTCTGATAAGTAAATACCTGTTAATGAACTTTCTATAATATTTGTAACAGTTAATCTTCTCTGTGTTTCTGTTCTGTTCCTCACGCTATCTTCACCTCCTTGTATTCAGTGGTAATAGAGTTCCCATCCTCACACCTGTACTCTCCATACTCAACCTTAGAGGTGAAGCCGGTGGTGATGGTCAGCTTCACAGGGACGGTAACGATCACCTTCTTCCTCACCACGTTCACCGTGAGCTTGGTGTGAGGAGGAACGCTGGCTGGAAAGGAGACTCTGATTCCCTCAGTTGTGGTTCTGGTGTTGCCGCTGCCCTTCTCCACTGGAAAGGTGTCAATGACATTTAAGGTTTTCTTTGTTTTAACATCAGATATGATTATTTCAAACTTGGTTCCCGCACCAATCTGTGAGGAATCGCTAAATTTAAAGCTCTCATTGACGTATCCCCCAAACTCTTGATTCTGCTCAGTGTTGAGTGTTTGTTTCTCTGATCCATTATTTATACCAGTGATGGAAGCCAGTGTAACTGTTTTTTCATGTTCTTTCATTTTGTCCCATTCAACTTCAGCTTTAATGTTGGGGTGGCCTGCTTTAAGAGGACAGAGGTGAGTCAGACGGTTGTCGAACCACTCGTACTTAGGCATATCACGACCAGCTCTGGCCACCCGGACGTACCCACCCCTGTCCTTATGCTGGTACAGAGCCCAGGCTCCTCTCTGCACCTTGTGAGAAGATGTTGTATCATTAAAAGTGCCGTAAAGCAAGTTGGTCTCGTGTTTGACGACGAGGCTCCGGCCCTGGTAGTTTTCCTCTTCGTACAGCGTGATCTGAGGATCATCCAGGCTCTCTCTCACCAGCTCTAGTGAGGAAATTTCATTGTTGTAGTACACACTGGGGTATTCTCCATCCTCATAGACCGTCGGCTCATCAGTGAAATTTGTATTTTTGTACGCCACCCATGGATTCCCGATGACCTTAAGAGAGGAGATGCAGTTATCAAAATTCTCATCAGTTAAATTAGGGACATCACAGGTGAACTCTCTGCTGATGCCCTCGAAGTTTGGCCCGTCATAGACGATGATCTTGTTCATGACTGAAGGAGTTTGAAGACTCACAGGCAGTACAGAACGAGGTGACAGTGAGGATCTGTTCAGGTTTGTCTCGCTCTCTCTCTCTATATATATATGCTCAGATTGGGGTGGAGTTGTAGGATGGGCTGGAACTGTTTCTCTAGAATATAGCCTAAATAAATAAATATTATTATCTATTCTTGCATCTATTCATTGTGAACAGGAATGCATCAGATGATCTTATCAATTCCAGTGGATAAAGTAAAAAGTAAACATTAATTTCCATGGATTTTATATCTCCTATGTACAGTAGTGTGTACATGAATTCATTTTCTCATTGTTTTCTTACATGACTGTTGTTTTACCAGACGGTTAGGATACTAAAAGTGATGACACTCATTTGTCAGCTGGAATTAAACATAATGAGATAAGTAATAAACAACTTCTGTAGCGGCATGATATTTGTTAACCAAAGCAGTTTAATTCCCTGGAATTTTAGTGTTAATGTGAATTATTGTGCAAGCACCACACTGCGATCTGTTGCATGTAACAGTGAGGTTTGTATTGAAATCACTTTTGTGTTTTTTTCCTGTTTCTACTAGGAGCGTTCAAACGAGGTCAAACGAGGACTTGTGATGAAATTTTTGGCGAACGAAGGAGTAAAAGCGATTGATGTTTACAGAAGACTTGAGACATAGTACAGTGATGAGACTCTTAGCCGCAGTAAAAAATCTGAATGGTGCAATTATTTTAAAGAAGGGCGTACACTCGTGAATGACGATCCCGGCCGAGGTGGCTCGGAGCCCACTGCAGTCGTTCCCGTGAACGTTCAGCGAGTGGAACGCCTGATACTTAAAAATCGACAGATAAGGTGTCGCCAACTTGCCAAAGAGACGCATCTGTCTGTGGGAACTGTACACACACTCATTCACCATAACCGCTTCCACATTACAGGAACTCGGCTGGGTTTGAAATCAGAAGCTAAAATAACTATATAACTATATATATATAAATATAAACGACCTTCTTTAGACCAGCTCACAGATTTTAAGAAGTATTCCGGTAAAAAAATGTAAGTTAAAATAATTCTAATGAAAAATGATGATTTGAAATTTGCTTTGCTGAAATTATGTGAAAAGACAAATAGATGAAGAGGGAAATTCAAACAAACTCCTCTTTTCTTTTTGACCCATAACAAATACCTTTTTTTTTTGCAATATTTAAAACTTTAAAATGTAAAAATTTAATACACTTTAGGCTCAATTTCAATCACTTTATGGATTCGGTGCTGGACATTCTGAGAACTGGCTTTGGGGAGGTGGACTGTGATTTTTCTAGTAGGGAAAGGGTATGAGTGGATGTGGGAGACACATACTGTAAGTGTGGACTATCCATGCGCCTCACATAAAAAGCTGGTAAAAGGTGCACTGTAAACCTTAATGCTCAAAGTAATTAAAAACATCGAGTACTGTTAACTTAAATAATTGCAATTAGGTCAAATTAATAGACCTTTTGTGTATTTAGAACTTTTTGGTGTTTATTAGTTTGTAGAAATAAGACTTTTCAAGTTAGCTGAACAAATCTGATATTTTAAGTAATCGTAAGTACTTAAGTAACAATAACTCTCACCTTAAAGTTCCACCAACTAAAAGAGCTACTGTATAGCGCACTGGTGGCTTATTGGTAGGTGTTTCGCCTGCCATGTGAAAGACCCGGGTTCGATTCCTGGGCCGGATTGCAGCAACAATTTATTTGATTTGCAACAAGTTTAACAAACTCATAAATGGATAGTTCTGTTTACTTGAAATTGAAAACATCATTTCTTAAAAAACATTAATGTAACTGATTACTTCAAATATTTTGAGTTTTGTTAACTTAATCGGGTTTACAGTGTGGTACTAGTCAAAGAAACAGCCACATGACTGTCAGGACCCAAGGTTTCCCAGCAGATCACTGCCCAAAGCATGTACTGTAAGCAGGTACATGTTTACCTGGATTACGCTCCTGGTCGTCTACATGATGTAAAAGGAAACGTGGATCATCAGAGCAGACTCCCTTCTTCTTCTGCTCAGTGGTCCAGATCTGATGCTCATGTCCAAGATGGTTTTGGGAGTGAACATGGTTCAGCTTGGGCACTCAGAATGATCTGTATAATGAGTATAATGAGTTACACACAATGCACACGCAGTTTCTGTGAGGAGAGCTGTTCATTGGGATTGGACCAGATGAGATAACAAATATTTGATCTTTATTATTCCACACAGATTTTGCTGTCATTTCTCTTCCTAGCCCTGCTGGCAACTTTATTGTTACTTAGCTTTGATAAGTTGGGCAGCACTGCTCTATTTAATAACTGTGTAATAATAGAGTGATAACTCATATACTGTATATTCATATTAGCCTTCCCATGTGGCCGGTACCTGCAGTCTGTACTCTACTCACCCTGTACGTTCCCAAAAAAAAGAAATCACATAAAATGCTGCATGTTTAAACAGGACCTCTGAATGGGTGTTTCAACTGACAATTCAAATAAATAACTCCTCCAGTTCCAAAGAAGCAACTTAGACGTTTGTGCCAAAAAAATTAAAATAAAAGCAGAGTTGCACGTTTACTTTCCACAGAAACTACAAACTAACAAAGATGTACCTGAAAATGTTGCAGTAGACGTTGGGAGTACTGTATGTTCTGTCTGATGTGCAGTGAGAATTGAAGCTGATCACAGGTGAAAGAGAGACTTTAAGAAAACAGGTTCATGGACTTAATCACACTGCAAGAAAGCCGACCAGAACGTCCTACATGCCAGAATCCCATTTGATAAGTTGGGATCCGGATCATCGGTTTCACATCATCACAGTTTATAATTTACTGAAACCCAAACACAACAATTTTTCTTTGATAATTTCTGTTTTAGAGATTTAAAGCAGCGCTATGACTAATAAAAATATAAAGTAAACAACGGTTTACCTGAAGGAAATTTAAAGCCAAAATAAAACTTACATGAGATAGAGGGACTGCTCTGTCTGGTAACACGGACAGTGAATCACTAAAACAAAGGTCCTATAAATGCTAAAACTAAACTAAAAAATGCTGGGTTGTTTCTGTAAACACATTGTTGGGTTGGGTAATGCTGTGTCAAATGAGATGTAGTGGGTCATTTACACATGAACACCTGGTTGGGTTATTTTGACCCAACAGCTGGTTTATTCTTTATTTCTCCAAACGGCATCCTGCAAAATGTTTGAAATATTACTGTTATTGTGTCACGAAGTGTAGTTTTAAGAGTTGTTTAAGAGAGAGGTCAGGGGTAGCTTAGTGGTTAAGGCATTGGACTACGGTTCGGAAGGTCCCAGGTTCAAATCCCAYCTCCAYCAAGKTGTCYCTGTTGGGYCCTTGAGCAAGGCCCTTAACCTCAACTGCTCAGATGTATAATGAGATAAAAAATGTAAGAATGCTCTTAAATGCTCTGGATAAGAGCGTCTGCCAAATGCCTAGATGTAGAGAATGTATGTGTGTACAGCTCAAAACATCAATTGGTTATTAAAGTTAAGTTAGCCTTTATTGGTCACACATACATTACTGCACAGTGAAATTCTTTATTCTTCGCATATCCCAGCTTCTTGTTAGTAGGCTGGGGTCAGAGCGCAGGGACAGCCATTTTTACGGCGCCCCTGGAGCAGACAGTGTTAAGGGCCATGCTCCAGGGCCCAACAGCAGCAACCTGCCGGAGCTCGAACCACCGATTCGTAACTTAGAGCCTTAACACTCTGAGCCACCACTGACCCGAAAGATAGAGTCTATTTAAAAAAGTGCCCCAACGATTTCGGAGATTTGAGCTCCAGGCAATCCTACGGTGCTTCGCGCTCATGTAGCCGCTCAACATAGCCTCATCTTGGCAGTAACTACTGTAAACGACCGCTGGCTGTGGTGTCTCTAAAGTGGTTAAAACAGTGGACTTTTTTCATTTTGTGTATTTCTAACAGGTAATCTTTGGTATAATACGGTTATGGTATAATAATATCGCGGCTGTGAGACTCATCCTGTACGCTGCGTTCTATTTGCACTATACCCGGAGTCCTCAAACCCTCGAGTGTGCACTTCCAAGTCAAGTCCGCTCTTTGCGTTTTTTGGAATGGACACACGGCCTGAGGAACTTTCTGGATTCTTCACTTCTGAGGCGAGCAGTACGCCACTTAATGCTGGCAGGATTTTATGGTAAGTTTATATAAATTTTAACCTAAATTTTAAATGTTGTAGTTGTGGTAGGAGCTTATTTTCATGTTTATTGCCTTTTTAGCCTTTTTAGTCGCACTTTGATATGGGGGTGTGAGGAGGTCGTGTTTTAATATTCTGTGCCAACAGTCGGCTATAGTGTATTTTATGATAAAAGTGCGTTTGTAGCACACACAGATAATAATAATAAAAAATTACGAAATGTAATTTTAAATGTAATTTGAGGTAAATTACTAGTAATCTTTGCTAAAGCTGTGTGTGTGTGGAAAGTCTCTTGGCATATTTTATAATATTTAATAGGTGTCAGAAGAAGCTATTGGGATATGTTTAATGACAGTCTTAATGTCTTTTGTTTCTGTCTGTTAAAAAAAAACTGGTTGTGTTGTTTTGACCCAGCAGTGGTTTATTCTTTGGAGAACTTTCTGGATTCTTCACGTCTGACTGGATCATGCTCAGAGCACTCAGTGTTGTAACTGAGCGTTCGTGCCGGGTCCGCCTAAACACGTTGGTAATATAAAAACAATAAAAAACGAGAGCACACGGAATCCTATCTTTACTTTTTATTTCCAACTCTTCATCTCCCCCAACTCTCCAAAAACGCGACACTCTAGACCAGGAAGGGCACATGCGCCTTGCCCATCTACGGCAAGCCCCGAGGGGATAAATGCATCACACACACACATAACGAGCGCCCGTGCATCTAACATTAGCACACTATAACGAAATCAAATTAGGTCTGTTACAGTATTTTATGGTAAGCTGATGTAAATGTTTACTTTTTTTAGTAACTTGTGGTAGGAGCAAGCATATTTTATTGTTTAAAATAAATGCTTTGATATTAATTTTGTGTGGAATTAATATTGTTTTCCCATTCTGTTTTGTTATTCAAAAATGAGAACGCGTCATTTTATATTTAACAAATGGTCAAATGAAGATTACTAGTAATTTACCCAAAATTACATTTAAGATTACATTTAGTAATTTATTATGATTATTATCTGTGTGTGCTACAAACGCACTTTTATCATAAAATACACTATAGCCGACTGTTGGCACAGAATATTAAAACATGACCTGACCTCCCCTCACCACCATATCAAAGTGCGACTAAAAAGGCGGAAAAGCGAATTAACATAGAAATAAGTTTGCTCCTACCACAACTACAACATTTAAAATTTAGGTAAATATTTATATAAACTTACCATAAAATATTGCTAGCGTTAAGTGCTCTCGTGCTCCCCGCTTCAGAAGTGAAAAATCCAGAAAGTTCCTCATGCTGTGTCTCAATTCCAAAAACGCAAAGAGCGGACTTGACTCGGAAGTGCACACTCGAGGGTTTGAGGACGTCACAGCCAGCGGTCGTTTTCAGAAGTTTCTGCCAAGATGAGGCTATGTTGGGTGGCTACATAACCGCGGAGCACCGTAGGATTGCCTGGAGCTCAAATCTCCGAAATCGTTGGGGCACCTTTTTAAAATAGTCGCTATCTTTAATAACCGATTGATGTTTTGAGCTGTACACACATACATTCTCGCTTAAACAACTCTTAAAACTACACTTTGTGACACAATAACAGTAATATTTCAAACATTTTGCAGGCTGCCGTTTGGAGAAATAAAGAATAAACCAGTTGTTGGGTCAAAATAACCCAACCAGGTGTTCATGTGTAAATGACCCACTACATCTCATTTGACCCAGCATTACCCAACCCAACAATGTGTTTACAGAAACAACCCAGCATTTTTTAGAGTGTAAATGCATCAGCAATGTCTTCTGTAACAATTATTGCTTAATTCTATAAAATACATAGAATTTCAACACATTTAAGTTGTATTATTTTTTTTATTTTCTATGGTAGAATAAATATGATTATATTATAGGATGTACATTAAACAGGGCAGTAAGATTACATTAGAAGACTGCACATTGTAGATTATCTTTAACATTTTGCACAAACAAGGAAAGATAATAATTAAACAAACTATTCAGACATTTGACTCTTTGTTAATAATATGAGAAGATATTACTGAACTAGAATAGGAACTAAAACTAATAAATGTATGATTTAAAGAAACTGAATCATGTTACAGTTATACATATAAATACAGTATATAAATCATGACCAAATCGCACCTCCATACTCACTGTTTCAACCTTTAAACTACTGATTTTTTTATTCCTATTTTTATTATCAAGGCATTATTACAAAATCATTAATAATAAATCATTAATAATAAAAGTAAATTTTAATCTAAAGAAAGCACAAAGTCATACAGCAAATAAGAAATTTAAACTGAAAAAAAAAAAATCTAAAGTTAAAATAAAGCATGATATTAGATGACTGCTCAGTCTTGTAACGTGGACAGAGTATCTCTAAAACAACGTCAATATCACAGCTGACATTATAATTTTTAAGATTTTGATTGGTTAATAGTCAAAAATAATTTTCTATAATATTTGTAACATTAACTCCGCTCTGTGATTTGTTCTTCACGTGGCTGTACTAGATCTTCTCCTCCTTGAATTCAGTGGTAATAGATGTCCCATCCTCACACCTGTACTCTCCATACTCGAACTTAGAAGTAAAGCCGGTGGTGATGGTCAGCTTGACCGGGACCGTAATGGACACCTTCGTCCTCACCATGTTCACTGTGAGCTTGGTGTGAGCAGGAATGCTGGCTGGCAAGGAAACTTTTACACTTTCAGTTGTGGTTTTGGTGTTGCTGCTGCCCTTCACCACAGTAAAGGTGTTACTGATATTGAAGGTTTTCTCTGTTGTAGCACCAGACAATGTTACCGCACATTTGGATCCCACACTAATCTGTGTGGAATTGCTAAAGTTGAAGCTCTCAGTGACGGAACCTGAATACTGTCGACTCATCTCAGTGGTGAAGCTTTGTTTCTCTGATCCATAATTCACACCAGTCATGGAATCAATTGTAACTGTTTTCACATCTTCTTTCTTCTTGTCCCATTCAACTTCAGCTGTAATGTTGGGTTTGCCTGATTTAAGAGGACGGAGGTGACTCAGACGGTTGTCGAACCACTCGTACTTAGGCATATCACGACCAGCTCTGGCCACCCGGACGTACCCACCCCTGTCCCTATGCTGGTACAGAACCCAAGCTCCTCTCTGCACCTTGTGAGAAGATGTTGTATCATTAAAAGTGCCGTAACACAAGTTGGTCTCACATTCGAGGACGAGTCTCCGGCCCTGGTAGTTTTCCTCTTCATACAGTGTGATCTGAGGATCAGTCAAGTCCTCTCTCACCAGCTCTAGTGAAGAAATATCATTATTGTAGTACACACTGGAGTATTCTCCTTCCTCATAGACCGTCGGTTCACCAGCAAAATTTGCATCTGTGTACGCCACCCATGGATTCCCGATGACCTTCAGCGAGGAGATGCAGTCATTAAAATTCAGATCATTTAAATTGCGGATATCAGAGGTGAACTCTCTGCTGATGCCCTGGAAGTCAGACTGGTCGTAGACGATGATCTTGTTCATGACTTTTTTCAGTGTGCAGTTGGCTCAGAGACTCACAGGCAGCGCAGAAAGAGCCGAGAGTGAGGACCTGTAAGGTTTCTCTCTTTATATATAGCTGCTTCTTGGACGGAAAAAGGAGAACACGCATAACATGTGATACTGGACACACCTTACAGCCACTTAGATATGTTTTGTCGTTCTGTATATTCATGTAAAGAGATTAATTCACCTTTTAAATATCAGCCTTAACAGTAAGAGCCTTAAAATCATACTTATTTAAGTAGCTCAATATCAAAGATCAAAATGACAAATAAAGCATTTACAGACCTTATACACTTTTGTAATGTTAAAGAGCTTTATGTGTTTATTTGTTAAATATATCTTTCAAATATTATTATCATATTTATTTCACCACAACTTTGGCATTTGGCATAAACATTTTATTTTTGATTTTAAATTTAGTTCTATTGTCATTGAGCAAAGTGCACATACTAAGCCAGTGAAACAGTAAGCATCTATGTATAGAGAAATGCATAAATAAAAAAGTTGAACATTAGAACAATAATAGCATTGAAGTTATGGCAGTTATGGGAAAAATGCAAAAGAGGCAGTGCCGTAGTGGAGCGGTTATCAAACCATGATCTGCTATTCAGTTTAGAAACAGCCACAAGGAAAAAAAAAGGTTTTTCTGCCTGGTTATATGGGCATTAAAGCCCCTGTAGCACCTGAATAATGGGAGGACGGTAAATAGTCCATGATTATTTATCCTACAGAGAGCTGGTCAGATTGTCCAAGGTGGTAAAAGCATGTGTTTTTGTAAGCGCCAGCCACACTTCGGGGTTTTATATCCCTATGCTCACACAGATCAGCTTCAAAAACTTCAGCCTTTATGTCTACTGTCAATACTGTTGTGTTCATTACCTCCATGATGGCTAACTAGCTGAGCTATTAATCATAGCAACTGTATCAGAGAACCCCAACAGCACTGCATTCTAGATTGTAAGCTACTGTGAGGTTGTAAATTACAATGAATGTGTGAGTTATTGATTAAAAGTAACATACTATAGGACCATAAGTATACATGTGCCTTAATAAATGTATTATTATTTAAAATGAGACGATCAAGAGACACAATTAGCAAAGTACATAGTTATTTCTCCATAATAAATGATCTTCTTTTTTTTTCACTACTACAGTAACACCTGTTCTGCTGAGACTGTAGAATCTAGATGTACCAGTCAACTATTCAGTGTTTTCTGAAGAATCAGTTGCAAACATGGGTGACACCTATTTTGCTGACACAGTAGAACTCAAATATGTCACCAGAAATGGTTTTCTGCCAGTAAGTCGAAACAATAAGTAACACCAATTTTGCTGAAACAATAGAAACCTTTTAGAAAAGAGGAACATTTGTAAGAATGAGCTATAAAATGCATTCTCTTGTAGTTGTTTAAAAACTTTTCTTTCTTCTGCTTTACTGATAGATGTATGTTTTGGGGCATTTGGCCAGTTATGTGATAAATGGATAGCTAGTCGTAAAACCGGTCATTTTTAACATTAGCTTGATTAATGTTGCTTTTTTGTCCATGATTTTTATTCCTTAATAAAAAATTCTGATGATAATCCTTCAATAAATGTTAGATTGATTTATATGATATATTGATATATAAATGTTAGACTTTATTGTGGCAAACTTATCAATCATATCAATGATTACACATTTCTCAAAATCCATTTTTGCACAATGTCTGCTATACATTTTCCATACATTTTACAGACGATACTCTAACATTACTGTTAGATTAGTCTGCTATTAAACAGAAAGATCAACTTTACCCTGTATCAGTCGCATGCAAACATTTACATTATAATCAATATACAATCTTAATCAGAACATTCTATTTAATGGTGAGATTCAGAATGGATTTTTAGTATTAATTCTTTCCGTGACAGACTGATCTGTTCTCACTTTGGTTCCTTGATCTCACCTCTGAATCCTTGTCTTCGGCCTCCATCAGCATCGACCATCCCCTGGTTTGGGACATCTGCTGCCAACCTCAGAAGCTGAAGGAATAGCTCTCTCTGCACCTTCCTCACTGACTATACGCCCCCCCCCCCCCCCCCTCCCTTTTGTGTTAAATGAAAGAGCACATTAATTCCTTCACCTACGTCTCTCAGTGTTCGGTTTGCAGATCGTTTCCTAATTGGTAATATTTTGCAGCGACACAAGCATTTAATCCTAAAATTCCTCCAGACGATGTGAGATGATGAATCAAAGCTGTAGCTCCTGGCTACTCTGCTGCTAGGTTTTTGCTAACTATGACCTTTATTTAATCATGGCAGACCTTTCAGATTACAAATATTTTACTATCTAATGTGAAAAACAACACTGACAATGAAGAGTCACGATTCAAGTTAAGAATCTTTAATGTCAGACTGAACCCCAATAAAAAAGAGCTCCAGCACAAGAAGGAAGACAGAAACAGTAAAAGTAAACAGAGGGACAGTAAACAGTAAACAGGACAGGGTGAAGCGGACAGTCCAGATTCTCTTCCTGTCAGTCTCCAAGAGGGAAAAAAACAGTGAACAGTGGCTGTATGGATCTTATGCTATAGAGAAATGTAACACATGTATGATTTGCTTTATGTACTAGACGGTAACAGGTTCAAAGTTAATCTAGCTGGGATGTTTAATGAGCTGATGTTGAAGATCAGCTGATGGTTGTCAGACATGCCGCTCTGATGCCGATGTCTGCGATACGTACGTGTGTGTCTGGATTTCATCTGTCCTTAAATAACCTAATAAAAGATTGCCAGAATAACCTTCTGATGCCCATCTACAGGATTCAAAGATCATCTGTATAATTTAAAAATGTTCTTTATTGTCATTGTGTTATCATAACTCGATCCATATTATTATTTCATGTGCCAATAAAATATTTAATGTGTATCCTGCAGTGTATCCATTATAACATGCGCACTACTGTACATGGACGCACGCACCATGGTGTATGGACCGGGCTGGACCGCAGTGTACTTCAGTTTGTATCTTGGGTTAAACTGCATTGCTTTGACATCGGGGATTCAAAACTGTTGTTTGTAAAAAAAGATCAGAAGCAAGGGCTGTAACAAGTTATGTTACTTACCTACCACTTGAATCAGGACTTGTACCTTTGGTTCAGGGCTAGATAAAAGTGTTTCACATATTGTTTGTTTGTTTCAGGAGTTGGTAGTGATGGGCTGATGAAGGCTCATGAAGCGTGACACCGCCGCCTCCTTGTGTCTAGTTACTGTAAGTGTTGATGTATTAAGCAAATTATTAAACAGTAACATCTGGTGGACTGCAGCAGGTATAACAGTTCATATTTCTGGTTGAAATGCACTCACCTCACTGAATTACTGTCAATCTGGTCTGTGAACAGGGAATGAGGAGTAATACCACAAGTCTTTGTTTTTACTAATATAAATGGTGTAATAAACATAGGACTTCCCAATTTTTTTTATTAAAATATTGTTACTAATAAAGCTTTTATTTAGATGGTGTATTACGAAGGGAGGTGGAATGGTGGAGTATAGTTATCGCCAGGGCGCTAGGGTTAGGCTGATGTTTCCAAATTACTTGTAGTGAGTGACTGAGGAAATATCATCAATTCACAATGCACAAAAAATGCACAAAATCTTGGTCATGACAGACAGATGGAACTTGCAACCACCCCCTTTGTGAACTAGATATTCAGGTAAAGATGAATATCTACACACACATATCCCAGTTAGGAAGCTTGGGTCAGCATGCAGGACCAGCCAGGGTACAGCGCCCCCTGGAGCAGACAGGATCTTGAAAAACCTTCCTTCCAATCAGTACCCCAGACTACCCCCAGAACTAAATTTGATATTTGAAAATCTTCGGTGGCTTCTTGTAAATAATCTCTCACGGCCCACCCGCAGTACCATCACTCCATCACGGCCCACACTTTGGGAAACCTTGATGCAGAATTTCAGCGAGACTATCTGTTCCTGTACGTTTTTTAAGTTACAAACTGTGGTGGCTACAATCAAAGGTCACACGTTCTGTGAATGTATGTATGTCTTACACCCAACTATCTTCAGTGTATTGGATAATCAAAGAATTGATGTCCTGCTTCAATATTATCAGAGGGGGCCGTTTTGCTTTGAATGCTGTTTTCTGCATTTCTCATGAAGCCATGGGATTTATCCCTCAATTCTTTAAGAGAACATGGCAGCAGTGCTTTAATTCTGTAATCTGTTCATCACTTTCTGCTGTACATACTGTTTAAAAAGATCAGCTTCCAAAAGCTTCAGTTTTCAGGATGATGAGGTTTTCACCTCCTCGAATGCTAACTAAACAGTAAATGCTAACTAGCTGGGCAAGTCTTTGCATAACTCAAGCAAAAATAAAGAATAAACATTATTAAAACATTTCACATTTTGTTTATGATATGAGAGAAGATCGAGCAACAATAGGAACTAAAACGCAAAATTCAAACAAACATTAGCTGAATCATATTGCAGTTTTACATACAGTATTACAAATCATATCTAAATCCCATCCCTACACACACTGATTCAACTTTTAAGTGACTTGTTCATTCTTCCCCACATTATTATACAAGTGATTAATATTATAAATGCACTACTGTATATATTTTAAGACTGCAGGGTAACTGACTTGTGCTTGGCTCCTCACGTGGCTGTACTAGATCTTCTCCTCCTTGAATTCAGTGTGAATAGAATTCCCATCCTCACACCTGTACTCTCCATACTCAACCTTAGTGGTACAGCCGGTGGTGATGGTCAGCTTGACTGGGACAGTAACCATCACCACCTTCCTCAACATGTTCACTGTGAGCTTGGTGTGAGGAGGAATGCTGACTGGCAAGGAGATTTTAGTACTTTCAGTTGTGGTTTTGGTGTTGCTTCCGCCCTTCTCCACGGTAAAGGTGTTGCTGATATTTAAGGTGTTCTCAAAATCGATACTAAATAATTTAATATTAAATTTGGTTCCCACACTAATCTGTGTGGAATTGCTCAAGTTGAAGCTCTCAGTGACGGATCCTGAATACTCTCGACTCATCTCAGTAGTGAGGGTTTGTGTCACTGATCCATGATTCAGACAAGTGATAGAATCAATCGTAACTGTTTTTACATCTTCTTTCTTCTTGTCCCATTCAACTTCAGCTTCAATGATGGGTCTGCCTGCTTTAAGAGGACGGACGCGGTTTATTTTAAACGGTTTACTGAACCACACATACGTAAGACGATCACAATCCGCTCTGGCCACCAGAATACGCTCACCCCCGTCACAGTCTTCATACAGAACCCAGGCTCCGCTCTGCACCTTGTAAGAAGATGCCCTATTATTAAAAGAGCCATAACGCAAGTTTGTCTCACAGTTGAGGACGAGGCTCTGGCCTTTGTAGTTTTCATGCTCATACAGTGTGATCTGAGGATTATCCAAGTCCTCTGTCACCAGCTTTAGTGAAGACCTGTACAACCAGGGAGACAAACTGGGGTATTCTCCTTCCTCATAGACAAACTGTTTATGACCAAAAAATTGAAATGTGTCATGCACCCATGGATTCCCAATGACCTTCAGAGAGGAGATGCAGTCGAAATTCACCTCTCTTAAACAGCGGACATCAGAGGTGAACTCCCTGCTGAGACCCCCCGAAGTCACGATGTTCATAGACGATGATCTTGTTCATCGAAGACATCAATTCACAATGCACAGAAGAGAGAGAGATAAAGGGAGCTTTTAGTGTTATTCAGCACAATTAAGTGTCCCGCTTTGACTTAAACGTCCCTTGTATAAAAATGACACCCAACTTTATTTATGCATTGAAATTAACTACATCAATTTTCAACTTTAGTTAACGGAAAATCTAGGAAAAATTGGAATATCGTGAAAGTTTTTTTTCCAAAATGTTCTTCTGAAATTTAAATTAAAAAAGCGAAACTTATATTCTAGATTTATTATAGGTAAAGCGAAATATTACAAGCCTTGTTTTAATTTGTATGATTACAGCTTACAGTTTATGAAAATAAAGAAAATCTTAAAATATTAGAATGTTTCATTCTGTTTAGTCACTGGCCAGTGCACTCAAACATCAAGGTGCATCTCATTTTGCTTATTCACTGCTTTCCTGAATTTGTGTGTTAACCAAACTAATGTGTTGGGATCTTTGATTTAATGGTTCCACAGTTAATACTTCTGTAACATTAAAATAAATGGTTGATATTTATCTCACCTGTTTTATCTTTATTTCTTTATCTTCCACTTCCTTAGCGGTGTTGCTGCTGTGAAAGAAACATTGAAAATATGATATATAAAACTGTTTTTTTTTTTTTT
>QMIH01002406.1:53809-70230 GCA_003987875.1 Clarias batrachus | reverse complement strand
TGTGTGTGTGTGTGTGTGTGTGGGTGTGTGTGTGTAGCTGAGCATGATTGTACAGCACTTTGGTCAGATTTATTTTTAAATGTGTTTTATCAGCTGTGATGTCATATAGGTTTTACTGATGATATTGCAGTTCTCAGTGATCACTCTGAGTCGGGTTCTGTACTCTGTGGAAAGCTCTACACTGTATAAATTCATATTTTCTCTTTGGCGTAGCGTTTGTCAACACTTATTTTGGTTCTGATTATTTGCTTTAAAAACGTTCTTGGCAGCTGAATGATTGTTTTTTTTTTTAGCAGCTTCATTCCACAACTTACAGATGTTTAGATTCATATTAAAAAGTAACACCGGGAAAGTTTGCATTCTTAACATAATAAATGTCTTTACTGTTTAATGTTTGGTGCTCCATGTGGAGGTGTCAGGAACACCACAGGAAACATCAACATACAATAAATAACGCACAATTGTATTAATGTTTTTCTTTCGTTTTTGCCAACGGAGCTCATTTTCGGTTCTCATAAACACATTCCTCAAAAGACATTTTAGGATTTTAAACTTTACAGTTTAAGATTTCTCTAATATTCTTATTCAACCCTTTGGAACTCAGTTACATCTGCAATAAAACATCGCTGATATAATCAGAAAAAAACAAATATAAGAGACAATACTCACAACTGTGTCTGTTTAATGGTCAAGAAGTGAAAGAGGATGAGTTGTAGTGAATACAGACCTGTCTGGAAACAGGTAAAGCAGGTATTTATAATTTCCCTGTGTGTGTGTGTGTGTGTGTGTGTGTGTGTGTGTGTGTGTGTGTGTGTGTGTGTGTGTGTGTGCGCGCCCTTGGATGAGATTTTGATGACAGAGATTATGTTTAGGCGCCATGACCCCTGCTGCACCAGCTTTGATAAATACACTAAAGAGCCGAAAAGAGTCCACTTTCCAGGAAGCTGCAGGAAAGATGTGGCTAAGTGGAATGAATGTGCCTCATCTGATGCCTTTCTGAATACAAGTCCCTCTAGGATGAAATTGTTTCTCAGGAGTTGCCCTCTGAGCTAAATGAGCTCAATGGACCCTGCCAGTCACATTGATGCCCATATCCACTTCAGACCTGACAGGAGCCAGGTATCTTGGAAGACGCTCATCTGCACATTCCTGTGTTTCCCCTAAGGAATGTATGTAGATAGCTCGGATATGCATATGCCTAGGATAATGATCGTGGCGACAGACTAAGAGGACATGTTTTTATTGTGGACAAGCTGGCCACTTCCTCAAGGACTGCCAATTAAAAAAAGAAGCTCTCCAGTCAGTTCTGGAGGGACTTGCTCAGAAAAATCTCCCTAACACACATTAATATTGCCCTGTGAACTTCAACTAAAAATAAGCCCCACACCATGCAAACTCTAGTTGACTACAGATGGTAACCAAGCAGTATTCTAGTTTTACCGCCACGTCTCACAATGGAAGCATTTGGGTTTGTGTGTTTGCTGGCTTTTACCGGTACCCCAGTACCCCAGAAAAACAAGAGCACAAATATGCACTTGTTGAATAAAAACTGCATTTGTTTTTTTTCCCATCTGAAAACTGGTCTGTCATGTAATATGTCGCTTTCTTTACAAATATTCTTCTGTAATGTTATTTATTCATTAATTTAAGTGTATTTTTGTAGGGAATGGTCTTGTACATAATAATGCAGACAATAAACTTATATAACAAAATTTGTACTAGAGATAATATGGCACCTAAGACTTTTGCACAGTACTGTATATATAAAATTTTAAATGAAAGCATTCTATAAAAATACCAAAGAAAATTATTGTGTGTAGAGTGATTAAAAAAATACAAAGTCAAAGTCTCTGCTGTACGAACATCTAGAGGAAGTTTGTTCCACCACCTAGGTGCCAGAGTCTGGATGAATGCCGCCCTCGATCCCTGAGAGATGGTGGGACGAGACGAGCAGTGCTGGAGGATCGGAGGGAACGCGGCGCAGTGCGTGGTGTGATTAGAGCAGAGAGGTAAGTGGGTGCTGGACCATTTTTAGCTTTGTAGGTGAGCATCAGTGTTTTGAATTTGATCCAGGTAGCTACAGGAAGCCAGTGCAGGGAGCGGAGGAGTGGGGTGGTGTGGGAGAACTTGGGAAGGTTGAAAACGAGACGTACTGCTGCATTCTGGATCAGTTGCAGAGGACGARTYRTGGACARAGGMAGRMCWGCCAGGAGTGAGTTGCAGTAGTCCAGTCTTGAAATAACAAGGGACTGAACAAGCACCTGAGTAGCCTGTGAAGAAAGAAATCTACAAGAGCGAGTAAGGTTAGCGATTTGTGGGGAAAAATGACAGATGATTGTCCAAGGTTACCCCAAGATTGTGGGCAGTGGCTGAAGGACGGTTTGCTGATTAGCACCACTTGAGGTCGGAGTTGGTGAAAGCCATTTGGTTTTCCTCTTTTGACTGGGTCAGGTTTCCAGCTGTTTACACCACCAAGCGAGATAACATTATCATTATGGCGCATTTTGCTTGAAAGTGGCCTACTAATCCAGTTAATTGGATTAATGCAATTGTTACAAACCCAAAGTAAATTGTTTTTAACAACATAGTCTGGAGAATCTTACTCCACTTAGAGTTAATATTAAAATTGTTCCATATTTATTTTTTTTTATTCTTTAAATATCTGATCTATCAAACACTTATTTAGAAAGAAAAAAAACATTTCTGGGATATTCACAGTTTACGATTTCTCTGGTGTGCAGCTACAAGCCATTGGAAATTCAATTACACCTGCAATAACACATTGCTGATATAATCAGAAAATAAAGGAATACAAGGGAAAATACTCATGGCTTTGTCTAAGTTGTGTTGAACACACCTGTCTGGGAACAGGTAAAGCACATGTGTAATGTCCACTTATAATCTGTGTGATCTCGACGCCAGCTCTGTACACACCTGTCTACTGACCTTCAGCATTCTGGTCCATCTACATTCTTTCACAGGACAGTCAGTTTGGCTCCAGTTTGATAATTGCCATGATAATCAGTTTCCTGTCTTCAGCACTCTCAGGATGAGATCATGCCTCACACTTATTTTAACTCTTAAATTAGAACTTTTTTCTTTATTAAATCCAGAACATGTAATAAAGATGTTTGTTATTCCAGTTACAATCATAAACACCAAGATTTAGATTTTTATTTCTTCCACGTCCACTCTGAACTTTTAAACAATAAAACTTGTCTTTTTTGAGCGCAAAATGTCAGTGTCAACCTGAGAAAGATTATTTTACTCCTTTATTTGTTTTATTACTTTTAATAAGAAATTGTGTTTATCATTTTAAGTCCTAAATATTTGTAAACAGTTGTATTCATAATTTCCTGTTTCTACTGATGAAATTCCCAAGTTTCCTAAGAATTCTCCTTAAAGTATAGATTCTAGTAAACACAAGTTATTTACCTTAACACGTAAAAAGCTCCGATAATTAAAAACTGTTAGAAGTAGTGGGAAGGATTTTTAAGAGCCTTATGAGCAGATGAGAAAATGGCAGAAAAACAAAGATTAAGTAGTTGATGCAATGTTCGCTGTACAAATCAACCTGCACTTACTGTGTCAGAAACCACAGTAAAAAGCTGACATGTTCACCTTCAGTTACTTGCAAATAGATTCAGTACAAAAAAATACCAGCATGTTGAATAAACTGAAAATAAATTAAGAGAAATAAATGGGCCTTTTATTTCAAAGTGGAGGTTCATATCATAATTACAGTATATCACCAGTTTGTAGTCATGCATGTTTCATTCCGCTTATGATCCGACCCACCTGAACCGCTCTAGCATTTGTGGTGCCACAAATCACTGCCACCCACTGACAGCACCATGATGTAGTTTAATAGAACCAGACTGATACATGAAACACAGATGAGCACATTGTTCTCCCGCACACAGTGAGGGAGAACTCTCTGTCCCCTGCTCTCAGAAGAGGGAGGAGATAATAAATATAGAAATTTGAAAATAAAAATAATAAACAAATAGTTTCAGACTTATGACAAAAACATAAGTGTTTTAACACCGATGCTGTAAGAGCAATGTAAACAAACGCTACAGATACCACTTAGGGGAAAGTCAAACTATATTAGGCCCCACTCCACTGAGACAAATGTGCTCCAGAATCTAGACTGATGCAAATTCCATACCAAATATGACCACTGAAGAGACAGTAATGTATTTTATGGATGATGGTCTGTATAAATTCTGACGACTTCAGGTTGCTCAAGTGACTTGATCCAAGATGGCGGCGCGGCAGTAGCACGCAGCAGCCGCTCTGGAGCCAAAATAGTTTGCTCCCTGGACAATAAACTGGATTACATCCCACTTCGACAGACTACACAGCGTGAGTTTAGGGACTGCTGCGCCTTTGTTTTCACAGAGACAGAGTTCCAGAGCCTCCATGCAACTAGACGGGTCAGCCTCGTTTCGAGCAGACAGAAATGCAGCTCTGTGCAATAAGACTTGGGGCGGTGGCTAGTGTGTTTACATCAACACGGAATGGTGTAAGAACTAGTTTCTAGCTTTTGCTCATCATTGCCGGAGATTGTGACTGTTAGATGTAGACCTTTTTATCCACCGACGGGAATTCATGTGAACTGTATGCAAGGATCAGTAATCTGCAGAACACACACCCTGATGGACTGTTTATTGTTGCTGGAGATTTCAACCAGGGAAATCTCAAGTCAGTGCTTCCTAAATTCCATCAGCATGTGGACTTTGCAACGAGAGGGGAAAACACGCTAGATCTTGTTTACACAAACATCCCCAGCGCATATCGGGCAGAGCCCCGCCCCCACCTCGGCTACTCAGACCACATCTCTGTTATGCTAATCCCAGAATACAGACCACTCGTCAGGCGTTCAAAGCAGGTTCTGAAGCAGGTGAAAACCTGGCCAGCAGGAGCCATCTCTGCTCTTCAGGACTGTTTCGAGATCACTGACTGGAACATGTTTAGGGAGGCTGCGACTTACGGCGACTACACTGACTTGGAGGAGTACACGTCATCAGTGACCAGCTACATCAACAAGTGCACCCATGACGTCACTGTCTCCAAGAACATCATCTCACGACCCAACCAGAAACCGTGGACGACTGCGGAGGTACGTGCACTTCTGAGAACCAGAGACTCTGCCTTCAAAGCGGGGGACAAGGCGGCCCTAAGAACAGCAAGGGCCAAACTGTCCCGTGCCATCAGAGAGGCGAAGCGTGCACACGCCCAGCGAAGCCACAATCACTTCAGGGACAGCGGTGACACACGGCGCATGTGGCAGGGTATACAAGCCATCACCCACTACAGGACTTCATCACCTGCCTGTGACAGTGACGGCTCCCTTCCCCTTCCTAAACAGCTTCTACGCATGGTTCGATATGCAGAACGACGTGGCAGCAAGGAAGACCACCCCTCCGCCGAGCGACCAGGTGCTGTGTCTCACCACGGCTGATGTGAGGAAAACTCTAYGCAGAGTCAACCCWCGTAAAGCTGCTGGACCAGACAACATCACAGGCAGAGTGCTCAGAGAATGTGCAGAACAGCTGGCAGATGTTCTCACAGACATATTCAACATCTCTCTGAGCAGCGCCGTTGTTCCCACATGCTTTAAATCTACCACCATTGTCCCCGTGCCGAAGGAGTCTTCTGTGTCCTGTCTCAATGACTACCGCCCTGTTGCACTCACACCCATCATCATGAAGTGCTTCGAGCGGCTTGTCATGAGACACATCAAGACCCTGCTGCCTCCCTCACTGGACCCCCTGCATTTCGCGTATCGTCCAAACCGTTCAACGGACGACGCCATGTCCACCACACTCCACCTGGCACTGTCACATCTTGAAAAGAAAGACACTTACACCAGAATGCTGTACATAGACTTCAGTTCAGCATTCAACACAATCATCCCCCAACACATGATCGGGAAGCTGAGCCTGTTGGGCCTGAACACCTCCCTCTGTAACTGGATCCTGGACGTTCTGACCGAAAGACCTCAAGCAGTGCGGATCGGGAGCTACACCTCCAGCACCACCACACTGAGTACTGGGGCCCCCCAGGGCTGCGTGCTCAGCCCCCTGCTGTTTACACTGCTGACTCATGATTGTGTAGCGACATACAGCTCCAATCATATCATCAAGTTTGCTGATGACACGACCGTGGTGGGTCTCATCAGCAAGAACGACGAGTCGGCGTACAGAGAGGAAGTGCAGAGGCTAACGGACTGGTGCAAAGACAACAACCTGCCTCTGAACGTCGAAAAGACAAAAGAGATGGTTGTTGACTTCAGGAGGACTCGGAGCGAACACTCTCCGCTCAGCATCGACGGCTCCTCTGTGGAGATCCTCAAGAGCACAAAATTCCTGGGTGTCCACCTGGAGGAGAACCTCTCCTGGTCCCTCAACACCAGTTCTCTGCATAAGAAAGCCCAACAACGTCTTTTCTTCCTGAGAAGGCTGAGAAAGACACAGCTTCCACCACCGATCCTCACCACCTTCTATAGAGGAACCATCGAGAGCACCCTGAGCAGCTGCATCACTGTCTGGTTTGGGAATTGTACCATGTCAGACCGCAAGACCCTACAGCGGATAGTGAGGACAGCTGAGAAGATCATCGGGGTCTCTCTCCCTTCTATCGAAGACATTTACACCACACGCTGCATCCGAAAAGCCACCAGCATTGTGGCTGACCGGACACACCCCTCACACACACTCTTCACCCTCCTGCCATCTGGAAAAAGGTACCGAAGCATTCGGGCCTCACATCCAGACTGAGAAACAGTTTCTATCCGCAAGCCATCCGTCTCCTAAACACAAAGGGACTGGACTGATACACACACACACACACACACACACACACACATACACACAAATCACTCAGACGAACTAAATAACATCTGGATTGAACTGATAAACACACATGCACAATCACACTGATGCACACCCATCTCAATCTGCTCATACCTGTGCTGCTCCTCGCAATTGTTTGCACAATATTTATTGCTATTTGCACACAATACTTCTGTCAAAATTGTAATCTGTTTACTGCTGCTCTTCCCACTACCTCAATTCATCCTTCATCAAAAAGTACTGTCATGTCTTACATTGTTGTGTCTGTCATGTACCACTTTGTTTGCACATTTGCACGTGCACTTTGTCTATTTTTGTATTTTTGTATAGATACTGATAGTTCTTCTTTTAGATTAACTTAAAAATGTAAAATGTATGTTGTAAATTTATGTTGTTGCATGTGTGTAGCACCCTGGTCCTGGAGGAACGTTGTTTCGTTTCACTGTGTACTAACTGTATGGTTGGAATGACAATAAAAGCTGACTTGACTTGACTTGACTTGATTTTTAAATGTACATAAAATATTTATTAATCAATTAAACAAACAAATAAATAAACAAATAATCCATACTGTAGCCTAACAGTGTACTTTGTTTGATGTCCTGTGAGGTATTTCTCTGTAATCTTGTGTATTCTTCCGTAAACAAATGGTTGGCTCTTGGTCATGCACTTTTTAGACGGTCCCTTAGTGAGTCCTTCACTATAAAGCGGCAGTAAGCAGCATTTCTGACAGATTTAGCTCCAGCAGTCTGTAACAGGAGAAGATCTAAAAATATATTTATTTTTAACAGCTTCTCTGTCCACTCCATAGTAGGAAAATATGCGATTTGTCATTTTTGTGTGTTTATTTCTGGATAAACAGATGAGATAATCTCGGTTCACCTCCATTACTCAAATTTCCCCCTCTTGGTCAGCGACTGCGAGTGACGTGACTCCCCATAAATCACGCCCTCCCAGTATAGACCCGCCCCTGACGCTGATTGACAGGTTTCCGTGTAACGTGTTGGAAATGCAATTGTAAATGGATTAGTGATTTGTGTTTGGTTTTGACAGGCTACATGCGCGACACAGAGAAAGTGTAAAAGCAGATGTGCTGATTGATTTTTTTTTCTATTTAAATATGACAGGCTCGTGACCTGTAAGACATGGGAAGTGCAATGGGAAATGGACTTTGCTTTTTCATTTGAAATTTGGCAGTCAGTGTGCGCTCGCGAAGGTGAAAAAGCAAACGGTAATGCAAAGTTTGCAATTGCATTAGAATTATGTCACATTTTATGCGTCCACATGTGGAAAATGTAATTGCAAATCCAATTTACAATTCCTTTTGAAAAATGTCCGGGATAGACACTTCCATAGACACTTATCACCTGCTCTGTGACTTATTTTTCAGACAGCATCTCTGGCTGTAGCCACAAGGTGGAGATCTTGGACAGGCAGTCAAGCTAAGCACAAGAAGGGATCTGCTGATCATATGCGAATCTGTGAAATTCCAAGGCTGTCTGCATGCTGGAAAGTCCACAGTGGGCTAGGATCTCTATTTTCACAGTTCTTAATCCTTACCGTCTCCTGCAAGGGTCCATATTTCCTGTGCAAATTCTCCACCAATGTAAAGTCTTTAAGTGGGTATTGAATTCACGGACACGGGGAGGCACAGATGCGGTGAACACCCCTGCTTGTTTATAAGACACAGGTGAATTCTGCACCAGAAGTATAATTGAAAACAGTAGGCAGAGCTTTTAGGGTTACAGGCAGATTTTTTGTAGCAGTGAATTTCAACAGAGAAATGATTTTAATTGAAAAAAAAAGATTTTTTATATTATGTACAAAATAATACTTTGCATATTAAATTAGTAGCAGATTTTACACCTACCCCCTGATTTGTGACTTCACTCTGATCCTGCTTTATCACTGTTATTATGTGTTTATCTGACCAGGAGCACATCATGGTGTTTATTCACTGGTAAATGTCTGGTGTCAGTATGAGACTATCAGGTTTCCAGAATGCTTTAATAATTTCACATGAATTTAAATTAAATTTAAAACAATGCGGCAGTGGACAGCAGGGCGGGACAATGCAGAACAGGATGAGGCAAATGTGGAGCAGGGCGAGGCAGTGCAGGAATGTTAGTATGATATAATAATAATACAGAGTACCTTGAAGCAACTCATGGGGTGGAAATTCACCTGTAAAATGTGAAATAAACAAAATCTTTAATGTGCTCACATAAATATTTTATTCAAAAGGTAATTTCTCAGAAGCTCTTACACCACCTTACTCTCAGCACTTTAGCTTAGAGAGCTACTTGTGTCTCTCTCTTACAGAATGATTTAAAGAACATGAATGCACATGAATCATTCATACATCAGAGAACAAACAACAGATGAATGTTTACAGTACATATTAACATAAATTAACATGGACCCTCCTACTGATTTCATACATAGTCATATGAAATTATTACCTAAACTCTTCATTATTGTAGCCTCTTTAACATCCCATAATAATAATTTTTCACATATGGGTCAATAAAGTTTTTATTACTAAGAGCATATGCAGGAAGGAAGTAGTGTGATTGTCAACCATATGACTGGACATACATCACTCTTTACAATGTAATCAACCCAAACCCATATCCAAAAAAGTACTATAAGTACATTTATAAGTAAATGTAAAAAATGCTACAAAACTGGAAAATAAGAAAATATCTAATAATAACCGCTGGCAGCAACAGAACCGTATGCTGATTATCAACATGAGCGGCAGGCTACAGGTGTCTAAATCAACAGGAACTTTCTACTGCTTCTTAGAATAAGAAATAAACACCCCCTCCCCCATACACACACTACAGATAATAAACACACACTTTTACATGTAAAACAGGTCTAGTGTCAAGTCTAAACAATGTCTAAAGGTTATTTATAATGTTATCTGGTTTTGTTAAAGCAGGAAAGTTACTGCTCTCTCTCTCTCTCTCTCTCTCTCTATTTTACCTTCTCAAAGATCTTATTGAGAACAGCCAGATAAAGAGGTAATGCCTTCTCCTTGCAGTAATCATTCAGCTTTTGAATCTCTGTGAGTTTGTCTTCACTTACATATTTGTAGAGAAATTTTCCATTTGGTCTTTTTTGATTGCCTTTATGATTCTGGTATTTTGTTTCTTCGTCATTTTCAACAGCATCATTATCATCATTGTGATCGTGATCATCATCATCATCATCATCATCGTCATCGTCATCATCATCATCATCATCATCATCAACGTCATCAAATTCATTAGCTTCCTCATTTCTTTTGTACACTATTACAGCTTTGACTGGAAGGCGTTTTGTCTTTTTCAGTATGTATAGATAAGATTGCATCTGGAGATAATCTTGCTTATTTTTTATTTTAAATTGATCACTCTGTTGAGGTTTATGAATTATTTTCTTTGCTTCTTTTTTTGTACCTTTACACTCCAGTATGATGATCTCAGATGTACCTTGTTTATTGCACTTTAGTTGAAAGTCCAGCCTCCCTGAGAGAAACTCAAATTCTATATCGTGTTCTCTTATGTAGCGCACACCTGAAAGATGTTTCTTACTGATGTAATATTGTAAACATTTCATTTCATTCTTGAGGCTCTTGGCTTTGATTCCGCTCTCCGTTGTCTCATCACCTACACTTTTGGTTCCTGTGAATGATTTCTTCATCCTGAGTCCATGGCGAGTATGCAGAGGAATTTTTTGCCACCTTTTCTTTAAGGTTATCTGATTTTTGCATGGTTTAAAAAAAACCATTTCTGTGATTTTTCTGCACAAGCTTTTGTTTGGTTTTAGCCCAAAGGCCTGATTGACTCTCCGGCACTGCAGACGAGGTTTCAGTACAGTTTGGAGTGTCTCTTCTTTCAGCATTTGTACAATGGTTTCTGCATCAGCACTGAGCTTCAGGTCTCTGGAATTACTGATGACATCATCATTCAGCACTTTCTTGGGCAGTGTAATATTTAATAACTTCAATAGATTTTTGAAGTCCTTAAGACTGAGATGTTCTGCCACTGATGTTCTACAACCTGCTCTTCCAGATGCATCTGTTCCAGATGTCCTGCTGGTCTTCCCAGAGTTTCCCTCACCAGCATCGTCTACACTCTTCCGGTTGTCCATTATTCCTTCACTGAGCTTTCACCTGATACTGAACATGGAAACAGTGCAGGGAAAAATAAACACGGTTAAAAGTGTATGGACTTTAACTCCCCATTGTGTTTGATTTTGTAAGACCCTAAAACCTTTTGAAAGTTCTAGCTGTATACAGTAGGGAAAGTATTCAGACCCCCTTAAATTTGTCTCTCTTTGTTATATTGCAGCCATTTGCTAAAATCGTTTAAGTTAATTTTTTCCTCATTAATGTACACACAGCACCCCATATTGACAGAAAACCACAGAATTGTTGACATTTCTGCAGATTTATTAAAAAAGAAAAACTGAAATATCACATGGTCCTAAGTATTACAATTACAAATGTAAAATGTCTACGTAATATTCAGAGACCATCTTTTGAAAACACTCGTAATTCTGTTTGTCCATAATCACAGGCAGTATTATTACTACAATACCAGATCACTGATAAACTGAAACTAATGAATTCAGGTGAAAATACTCACAGGTGTGTTTGAAGGTCCTGATGAAGTGCTGAAGTGAGACGGTATGAGTTGTGTCAAACACAACTGGATGCTCTATGTTTTTGTGTGTGTGTGTGTGTGTGTGTGTGTGTGTGTGTGTGTGTGTGCGTGCGTGCGTGCGTGCGTGTGTGCGTGTGTGTGTGAGTGTGTAAACAGGTAAAGCAGTTTCATGTAAACTGTGTATAACTCCTCCCATCAGATCTGTACATACCTTTGTTTCTCCGAGTTTATGTTTTGTATTATGTGTACGTATGTATACACTTGCTGGTCACATTATTAGGTACACCTCTTTATTCATGTATTAATCCAAACTTAGCAGTCTTAATCTGCACTCCAAATGCAGAGTGAAGTGTGTGTGATCTCAGTAACTGTTGTCATGCATGACACTTGCTTTTAAACTGATTTTCACATACAATCATAATATATATATGTGTGTGTGTGTGTGTGTGTGTGTGTGTGTGTGTGTGTGTGTGTGTGTGTGTGTGTGTGTACTATGCCTCAGGTTCCTTACTGACAACTGACAGGTTGGTTTTTTGATGGTGCTGCTCATATACCCAGATCTTAATCCTTTGTGTTTTTTAACAAGTGTGTACTTTTCCTGCTAACCATGATTGTAAGCAGTGGATTTTTAAATTACTATAAACGTCCTATTAGCTTGAACCAGTCTTTCTGGTCTCTGCTGATCTCTCATGCATAAGCATTACAATTTAGTAGTTTTTTTTTTTTTTTTTACTAAATGCTTTGGGGCTTCTGGAAAATGAAAGTAAACTTGAACACACAATGACTCTGCACACAGTGACATGCAAATACACAGTTCATTTAAAACTCAAATTCAAAATACAAATAAGCATCAGTTCCTCTTCTCATATGCTGTAACCTCATCTCTACTCATGACTTCTTGAGTAAGATGCTGGGTTTTCTTGTTTGGCTGTATGTCTATGTGTGCATCATCTCCTCCCATCAGCTCTGTACACATCTGTTTACTGATCTTCAATGTTCGGATCTGTCTACATTTCTTTTACATTTCTGTTTCTTTACATACAGGTTGGTTTCAGTTTTATCATAATCATCACAGCTCTTCATCTTTAACCTCATCAGCTAATGTGACTTTTGTTTCTACAGAAACCCCACCCTTTCAGAACGAAACTCAAATTCCACCTTATTTAGAATAACAGAAAAGAACATGCAAATATCTCTCAACATCTTTAGGCACCTTTCATCCATCCTCTGCTTGGAATTCGTTCCACTCATCACTAACAGCTCCATTTCAAACATCTACCTGAATGAAATTACATTACTATCTAATAATTATAGTATATTATATTATAAAGAATAATTAATTACTATCTAATGATTTATTAGGACTTTATTAACAGTGTGGCATGTACCTAAATCTCCTATCGCTCTTCGCTCTTTGCTGTTTGTCTGTAGCACAGCCTCACATGAGGTTGATTTTATAGGGCAGGAAATTAAGCTGAAAGTTAATTAAGCACATCTGCTTTCAGAAATTTTAATCAGAATGGGCATGTCCCAATCATGTTGTGTTTTGGTTCTGGGTTGCAAGAAGGCACCTCCTGATCGTGAGAGGCAGCCAGATGATGCAACGGAGTCATGTGATCATGTTTAAAAGGCAAGCCGGAAGAAGCAAGGGGAGAGACAGTATGGTGGATCCTGGCACCAAAGGAGAAAACCCCACTGTGTGTTCCCCAACAAGGCTTCCGTTCACAGCCGCCAAAGCCGTCCAGGCAAGGAAACGTCCAGGAGACTGCCACCACACCGATGAGAGCCGGGAGGAGCTGGTTTGGCCAATCATGCCAAGTACCAGTCAAGGAAGCCTGCAGGAGCCGCTACCCATGTCTGCCGACATCGTTCAACAGCCTGTGCTTGAATGACAGCGAGGCACTGCCCACAGACCTGCACGTGCATCCTTTCCTTCCCTTCCTTCCCTTCCGCCCTCCTTTGAACCCTTTTCTTCCCCATTATGCTTAATAAAACTACCCCTTTCCCATAAGACCTCACCTCATGTTTGTGGTGCCATCTGTGCATCAAACCAGTCACAACATTTACAACAGTTAACATTACTGCACTGACTAATATGGTTCAGTTATTAAACCCTAACTGATGCAGTGAGGAGCTTCTCATTTCTTACACAACCATGTCAGAAGATATCCTGTGGGCATGGCAAAGATGTTCCTCTGTTTCAGAAGGAGCGAATTATTGGCCTGCATCAAGCTAAGAAGATTGGTGAGACTTAACTTTAAACTAAACTAACCTTTGATTGAAGGGAGACTCCGCAGAGTCGGCTAACCTCAGAGACGAAGACCTGAGAAGAGACAACTTTCACGACCTCAACCACAGAGGAGCAGGCAGTGGCAGAGGCACAGAAAACTCTGGGGAGCTTCTGGTTAAACACACAGCGCAAGAAGAAAAGGACTGCAAGGGGGTGAAAGTTTCATGGCAGATTGGAGCGGCCTAACACAGCCAGGAGGAGGTGAAGAAAGGAGCTCTAGAGCAGGCTTCCCTGGCTAGGCTCTCCATCGCTCAGCCTCTCTCCGCAGCTTCCAAGTTCAGACCCCTTACAGACCCTTTACAACCAATCACCGAGTTGTCTTCCGCCCTGCCTGCTCAGGCTCCTAGACGTCGCCTGGTGTCCCTTCATTCGCAAGGACCTCTGGCAGTATGTCCAATCATGTGAGGTCTGCCAGAGCTTCAACAGCCGGGGTAAGAGTGGCAACCGGATATCGGCCACACCCTTCACTCCACCCCTCAGGAAACCAGGGGGGAAATCCAAGCAGCACTATCACTTGGCAGACCTCTCCAGGGACCACATGCTTGGCCTACCAACCACTCACAGCAGCCCAATCATATTACTGTTAACCAGCTAACAAAGGGACTACAGCGGAGAAAAAGATATAATACCCGAGAAGACCGACAGCCAAACAAGCCAGCTTCCAATGTTCCCGGCAGACCAAGCCGCCAATGCTACCAGGCGAGCTGGTTTGGGAACAGAACCAACCCTTTTCTAACTAGCGCCCAGGTGGGAGGGTCCAGCAAAAATAAAAAACAGAAAAGAGCCAAGAAAGTACACTATGTCTTGGGGCAACGCACAAAACCTGGAATGTGGTTAATGTAATGCGTTAGTGTGGTTGTCCCCCTCACACGCCAGATAAGGGGCAATTGTATATAGGGGTAAGTAAGACGGCTAAATGATAAAGAATCTGCAACCCCTTATGCATTGTGCCCACTACGATTTATTTGCCTGTATGTATATTTGTGTATTGGTTCCCGCTCTAACCCTCGCGAGACTTCTTGGGAAGATGGTGACGCACATGGTCACATGACCCAGAAATAAAGTCAGGTCAGGACTCGCGGAGGGAGTATGGAGTTACAGCGCGCTGTGTTTATATATATTGTTACGGAGTGCACAAAGAGACTGTCGAGGCCTGTTCCTTGCGGGTTGTCCTTGCCATCAGGAATAATGCCAACTGGACCTCTTTGCCTCGGTACTCTCATTCTGACATCAACCTCACGGGATTATTCCATCCACAAAGATACGTCTCACTAGCTGTCTTACTTTCCGCCAGCCACCGGCCTGCTCCCCTATACCATCACCCACTTCTGCACAGCCCATGCCTAGCACTCCAGTCACGGCACCCCAGAAAAAGGTACCACTCCCAGGAAGCCAGGTCACTGCTGAGGTTCTTCTTTCATCATCCGGACAGCTTTCATCATCAGAGCTGACGGCTACGTCCTCCTGTTCCTGTTCACAACCTCTCATCTGCAGGGAGTTTCCATGGGGGGCTGATGGTCTCAGACTCACAGGGAGCTCCGTGGAACAGAAGGGGAAGGGGGGATCGAACACGGAAAAGGGTGGTATAGCAGACAAGGGTGACGGGAAAAAGCTGAAGACTCTGCACAGCAAGGAGGAGGTGAAGAAAGACCATGAACAATCATCAACCTCACCCCTAGCTGGATTCTCTGATGCGCAGCCCCACACAGCAGCCTATCATTTCTCCTATGCGTGGCTTCCAAAGCTATTACTTCACAAGTTTTTCTCTGACCTACCTTGTGACCTGGGGGAGATAGCACACGGCCAGCAGGACAACAGCCTCATAGCTCAACTGGCTGAGGGGGAGTACCCAGGGAAAACACCAAGCCAGAGGAGCTCCTTTGTCCAACACCGGAGGGTGCTATAGAGAAGAATGGTGAAGCAAGGGGGAAAAGCTCCAGTTGGTAATCCTGCAAGCACTGACCCAGCAGTTCATATGCCATTACCATCAACTTCCAGCAGCAACTAGAGGATGTCTGGTGGCCCTCCGTGAGAAAGGATGTATAGCAATTCATCACCACCTGCAAAGTCTGCCAGAGGCCCAACAATGGCAAAAGGAGGCCTGGAGGCCGCCGAAGTCCCGCTATGCATATAAATCCGCCCATCCAGCAACCCCAGGGACTACAGCAGCGGAGCTATCGCTTCTTGAGCCACTCCAGGGACCCCTAGCACGAGGCATAGACAGAACACCCACTCATGACCAAGCAACAACTATTTTCTGGCATAACTCACGAGACACTCAACATCGGAGGAAGGAAGGAAGCGGAGGAAGACACTCAACATCAAAGATGTCAGAAAGCCGAACAAGCCAGTTCCAGCATTTCCCGGGGGTACGGAGCGCTCGTGCTACTGGGCGAATTGGTTTGGCCAAACAACATACCCACTCTCCTCTGTACATCAAAATTTACCTGCTAAGCTAGCACCCAAGTGGGGGGGGGGTCCAGCAGAAATAAAAAATTATAAAATGGCCAATAAATTACATTGCCATAGGGCAACCCACAATAACCTATAATGTGATGTGGTTTTTTGATGTGTTAAGTCGGACACTCTCCTCATACACCAGAAGCTGGGGGGGGG
>QMIH01002406.1:39215-53773 GCA_003987875.1 Clarias batrachus | reverse complement strand
GGGGGGGGGGGGGGTCTATGTAGCACTGCCACATAAGGGGCAATTGTATATAGGGTTAAGTAAGACGGCTAAATCATAAAGAAGCTACAACCCCTTATGCATTGTGCCCATGTATATTTGTGTATTGGTTCCTGCTCTAACCCTCGTGAGACTTTGCCGGTCGGCACAGGAAGATTTCTTTGGTATTGGTTTTGGTGCACCTGTTTTTGTTCCAATTTTTGTATACTACACTTATGGTTTGTTTAATTGATCATGTTGTTGTCCTTCTTGCTCACAAGGTTTTAAAGCACTCAGACTCTAAGAATAAGATCTCTCATTTTTCTGTAGCATCAGGTAATTATATTTTATCTGAGCGTTACAAAGAACTATAAAATACATTATTAAAACCTGGAAGGATAGTGGTGACCAATGCCCCCCGGACGCTCCAGAAAGACACATGTGGGCACATGCATTTAAAGGTTAATCATTTGAAAACCAATATCATGTCATAATTTTAGAATAGTTGCCCTAGAATGTTGGCAAAAAAGCATCACACTAAGATGTTACTCAGTGTGATGGTACTGAATGTGATATCTCTCAACATGATGTTACTTAATATGATGTCACACAGAAAGTTATTAACCATTTTTCAGCATCATCACAGCTGACCCATTTGAGATATTAAAAATCCCTCCGCAATTTTTCCTGGTCACATAGGCCTTGTTAAGTGACGATCGTATAAATTCCCTAAGAAGAGTATTAAATTATTTTAGATTAAATTCCATTGGGTGCATCCCAGATATTGAAAAAAACATCATATTATGATGCCACTCAAAAACACTCTTTAGCAGAACCACATAAAGGGCATTTTTATATAGGAGAATGAAAGCAGGCCTAATGATAGCTGTAAGGCCTTATTAATCATGTCCGGGAGGTTTATAATTGCCTATGAACGTTTATGTATTGGTTCCGGGAGTGAGCTCTCGTGAGGGTGCATGGCCAGTTCGCACAGGAAGGTGGTGATGCAAGAGGTCACCTGACCCAGCTTTAAAGGGCACCCAGAAAGAAGCTTGAGGAGGGAGAAAGTTAGGAGATGCAGCGTGCTGTTTTTGTGATCACTTTTCTAATGAGTTACAAAGAGACTGGTGGAGACTGTACCTGTTACGCTTGATGTGGTACGGAGAGCCACACCACAAGATGTTTTAATTTTAAGCGCTCTTATGCAGGGCTTTAGAGTGGATCAATGAAATAGGAGTGGTGAGAGTGCGCTCGGTCACCATGGGTGGGTTTATGGGGGGGGGGAATAAAGGGGAATAAGGTGCATGGTGTAAATCAGTTTGGTACAGGCCTACGATGGGGTTTTACATCCCTGTAGCCCTAAGGAGCAGTAGTAAGAGGTACTGGGGCAGGAGGCACTGGAACTTGGGGTTGGGCGCCTTTAAGGCAGTTTAGGGTGCACTGACATCTCAAGTTTGAGATGGAACGGTTCGGCCAGTTGAGTTGGTTGAGGGTTGTGACGATGTAGCCATGCAAACCCCAGCACTACTCTCTGTTCTGGCACCCGGGTAACCAGAAACGAGATTCACTTGGCTGAGCTATGCTATCACTGGGGCCGTCCTTTGCGTCACGCACCCCAACTTAATTGTCTGGCTGGCCAGGGAGACCAACTAAAGGGATGACTAAAGGGAGTTGGCTAACTGGAATGCCCAGTGCCGCAGCTAGGGCTAAATCAATCAAATTTCCTGTGGCCCCCGTAACAATGCTCATTCATTCGGACTATCTGGATCCCGGTCTCTGAGAGGGTAGCTCGTAGGAAAAACCCTGCATGATGGGGTCTTGAGTTTTGAGTCGAACCTGACCCAGCCCCCTGGGGTGACCTTGTCTGTGGCTTGCTGCGCCACAGACATCGCTTGCCCTCTGGGAGCCCTGTGGGCTGCTACACTGCCTATCTGCATGGGCTCTCCCATGTCTTTCAGCTCAAGATCTAACTCAGGCTCAAAATCAGGGACAGGATATGAAGCCTCAGGCTCCGTCTCCATGGGCAGAGGTGAGACTTCATGTCTATAACCAGAGGGGCGACCGGCTAGGCATGTGGAATGAGCGACTTTGTGGGGTGGAGGAGATGTTCCCTGCTTGGAGCTGCTGGAATGCTCACGGAGGCGGTTATCCACCCAGATGGCTAGCCTATAAAATTCCTCCAAATCCTGTGGAGGATCAAATATAGCTAGCTCATCCTTCAGCTGCTCGGAAAGCCATAGTGTGTACGCAGCCATAAGGGCTGCATCATTCCACCCAAGCTGGCGGCCCAGGTGCAAAACTCGACTGTGTAGTCAGCCACAACTCGCCCCTCTTGACAAATGAAAAGGATGGGCGACAATAAACTGCTCGCCGTATGTGGATGGTGGAAAGTTGCCCTAAGTGCTTCAATGAAGGTTGGTGTGTTCTGAGAGAAGGTGCAGCAACACAGCAGAAGCCCACTCTACTGTTCTTCCTGATTATGTGCAGTTTTACACTGAGTGTTTGAGAGCGTGATTAATGTGCACGGTGGTGTGTGTGGGAGTGAAAGGCCACTTTACCTTTTTTCTGGCCATTGTGAACCTCAGCTCTGTTGGTATTTTTATTTTTATTTTGTTGTATCCAATAATACCTAGATTTCAATCAGGTATTTCATTTTTCTCTTTCTTTTTCTGTATTTTGTGTTCTCTTGTTTGAACTGGGGTTTCTTTTTGGTTTATTTGTTTTTTTTATAGTGTTTTTAAATAATTGTATTAATAAAATTCTACTGTAGAACAGTACAAGTGCAAAGACCCCACTGAGGCTTACGGCTCTGAGTGTTATTGTAATGTAGCGGTGCTGTTAGCAGGTTTACCTGTTTTATCTGTCTACCTTAAGTTCCACATTTTTAAATTACAGTTCTTGAGCACTGGCTAGTATATTTTGCTACCAATTTTCATCTGTTATTTTGGTTGTTATTAAAATATGACTTGAAGCAAAAATGTATGAAATAAATAAAATATGAAACAAGGTGGTCTGTTGTTTTTATATTGTCTATTGTATTGTGTATTGGGAATTTTGAGGAATAAAAAAAATATGTTAATAAATAAATATATTTTTATAAATTATTAACAGTTATCTAAATGCATTTAAAGTAAGTTGGGTTTATTATGCAATAATACTGTGACACCTGTCCCGGTCTGATCTGGATCACCGGAATACTGAGCCGCCGCTTTGTCTCCCCCTAGTGTGTCTGTGTGTACATGTGTCACATTAATAGGAAATGGAATTCACCTGTGTGTCCCCTGTGTTATCTTATTTATACCAGTCGACCCCGTAGCTCCCTGTCCGTCCACCGTTGTAAAGCTAGAAGGAAAGTCTGTTTGGAACGACAGCTAATGTCCTGTGTTTTCTCCCCAGGAGTGAGTGGAATCTGCAGTGCCGGGCCCATTGTACTACGGAGACCACACCCAAGGTCAAGGCTGAGAAGTCTCAGTCCTTTTTGTTAACTATTGTCTTTTTTTTGTTCTTTCGTTGATCTCGCCCGCCTGCAGATCCTGCCTGGGTGTTCACAGTGAACCTTTTCTGTTGGTTTTTTAGAGATTGCATTCTGTTTGGTTATGCTAAAAATATGTAATTCAAATGGATGGAAATTTTATATGCAATCAAAAGGCATAAATATCAATTTTTAGGCCTAAAATTTTTTTTGAGTGTATCCCCCTCAGACGTGACAGGAGCCCATTAAAAAAAGAAGCTCTCCATTCAGGCTGGGAGTTCTGGAGGGCCCTGCTCACAAAAATCTCCCTAGCACATTATTATTTCCCTGTGATCTTCAACTATAAGAATCAGCCCCACACTATGTAAACAATAATCGATTCTGTGACTGATGACAACATCCTTAGCTTAAATCTGGGAATCGTCTCGGGTTACTCTGCTGTAACCCTGGTCCCTGAAAAAGCGGTTTCCCACAGAAACCCCATCGGTCAGAACATGACAAGCCGAAATAGCGGCTACGTATGTTCTGAGAGTACTAGGGCATAAGCCCAAGGACAACTTTTCTTGCAGAAACTCCAGCACTGAAACAATTCGGCAGTGGACTGGGTCTACATGTTTTTATATGCAAAATATTACTTTTAAATACACTCCATTTGAGGGCATAAGTTCTTCCAGTGGAGGGAGCCCTGGCACTTAGAATAGTTTCAATTACGCTGACTGGCAGACCAGCATCTCTTAGTTGGTCCCCTTCAGAGGCCAGACGTGAAGGTTCCAGACCTCGGGCTGAGGATGAATTACTGTCCCCCGCACCTGAGACAGAAGATCCCTCCTCACTGGAATCACCCAGGGTGAGACGTCGAGGAGAGATATTCGATCTAAGAACCACACTCTGGTCGGCCAACAGGGTGCTATCAATAAGAGGCGCAAACCCTGTGGACGGACCCTCGCCAGGACTCCCGGGAGCAGAGCTATCGGAGGAAATGCATGCACAGTTTTGCCTAAGAGGTGTTTACCATTTGTAATTTAATATTTTTCCCCAATGTGCTTTTGTGTCCTTATTTTTCTTATCACAGTGGCACTATACAGTATGATGTTGTATTGTAATTCTTTTTTTTTCAGTCCACTAGTAAAAGTGCAATAAAAAGTGTGAATCCCTGTCCGGTCTCAATATACAATCAATATTCATGCAATAGTCGATACAAATTTCGAGGGTTTTTTCGTGCCAGAGAACACGATTTTGAAAACAATTCACGTCTGCATAAATAAAACAGAAAAATAGCTGTAAGGAAATCCGCAATAAAATCTAATATTGTTAAATATATTGAAGAAACGTGCTGATATTATAACTGTTACTGTAATTGATCAAACATAGCAAAAATCAAAAGACAATTCCCATAGCAGTGAATTGGTTTCAAAATCGTACTGTCTGACATGAAAAGAAGCGCAGTTTGTGTCAGTGGGCACGAATCAAATAGAGGAAATAACCTGAAATAACATGATATTGCGTTGGTACATTTGTACTGTTGAAAATATTATGTGTAATGTATGAACAGAGGTGGAAAGAGTATTAAAACAGACAGACAGATAGACAGACAGCTGGATTAGGGTTAGGGAACCCAAGGTTCCACTGTATATATGTATACACTTTCCGGCCACTTTATTAGGTACACCTCTTTATTCATGTATTAATCCATCACATGACAGCAGCACAATGCACGGAATATTCACACACAATCATCTTCTGTTTTTGTTAGTTTGTGTTTTCCCCAGTCACCTGCAGTACTCCAGCATGTGTGTGTGTGTGTGTGTGTGTGTGTGTGTGTGTGTGTGTGTGTGTGTGTGTGTGTGTGTGTGTGAAGAGAAACTGTATATTTGGAGAAGACGTGTACACCCAGTGTTGATGGAGAGAAGTTATGCTTCACACACAATGCATGTTTAGTGAACAGAAAGAGTAGATGCAGCATCCAGTGTTTTACATCCTGCACAGTGTCAGGCTCCTCACTGCTCAAGTGGTAACTTGGTGGTTGTGAGATTTGAACCTGGGACCTTCTGAACCGTAGTCCAACCCCTGCCCCAAACAGAAACCCACTGCCTGCAACTACACCAGGTCTATACCTAATGGGATTACTGTTGATTCACTGACGTTACTGTACATGATTAACTCCTTCAGTCAGGTTCCGTCCCAACATCCTTCTTGTATCACAGTCACAAATTGCCATTACATTTAGTGTAACTGATTAGATGACTGAAACATATGATGAGAACTATGTTACTTAGTAGAATAGTACATAGTAAAATCCTTGATTTATTAGATATTATATATGTTAGAAATATTAGTAAAGAAGATATATTACACTGTAAAAAAGTTAACATTTTGAGGTAAGCATTTCATAGTAAAGAGATTTTGGAGGGTTTCCCTGATTTTCTCCCTAATTTAGTCGTGTCCAAAAAAAAAAAAAGGCTGAAACAGGATGCTCCAGCTTAGGGGGAGGTCACACGCTGGATGGGCCAACCAGTGGCTCTCTACAAGACACACTCAATGACGCAGACTGGGACATGTTCCAGGGCAGCTCGGATGACCTCAATGTGTTTACGGAAGGGATTCATCAGGAAACTAGCAGATGATATCATGCAAAAAATGACCATCAGAACGTTTCCCAGTTAGAAGCCATGGGTGGATAAGAACATCCGTGACGCTCTGAGATGTTGGCCAGCCACCTGTAAGCAGGACTTGTGTCAGGCGACATGGACTTGGACAAGGTTGCGTTATACAACGTGCATAGAGTAGTGAAGAAAGTGAGGCAGTACACCAGGAGAAAACTAGAGTCAAGACTAGAGTCCAACAGAGTCTCTAGAACTCTAGGAGTCTGTGGCAGGGATGAAGGACATTGACTGACTATAAAGCACCAACATGTGGTATGACAAACGTGGACATGTCTCTGGCAGACAAGCATTGTTTTGAATAAGCTAAAATGGCCACATGGGTTCAGCAAGATGATGGTATGCCAGGTCCTTTTATTAAACCGCCATGTCCTGGAGTTATGGAAGATTTTGTGATATGCTAACACCGCCACCTGCAGGACTCGAGCACTCACATGTCAAAACTATTCTAAACCAAGAGAGCATGTGAAACAAACATCGTCTCATTGTGGCATCTTTTATGTGTGCAGAGCTCTGAAATGAGACGTTTCTGTATCTGTCCGTCTGTCTTCACTGTAACAATCATGTCATCTGTAGAATTTGCACTCCATCATTTTCCAACGACAGGTTCTGAATAAGTTACTGGATTAAAGACTGAGAAGGGTGTTAATGTCCTGTGTGTGTGTGTGTGTGTGTGTGTGTGTGTGTCTTTCTAACAGTGTTTTAGATAAATTAGATTCAGTAGGGAACACAGCGCTACACATTCTGAGAGGTGAAGAGTGTGAACCAGAAGGCCTGTGGTTATTGGTGGCTTACAGATCATTTCTGATCTCAGAGATACTTTCTTTTACAAAACTTATCATCCCTGGGAATTCGTTCCCTCCCCATGACCTATTTGATTCCATAAAAAAGAAAGTGTTTATTTTGTGTTCTTCAGTCTAACTCAAGGGAGCAAAGTGTTCCTGGTTAAATACATTTTATCTTTTAATCTTCTGCACCTGCTTTCCTCCGTCACAGTGACGTCACACGTTTTATAATGAATTATACATTTCATATTTTAGTTCAAATGTAGCAGTTAATCATAATCTTTTGCTCTTACAGTAATTTGGGAAATCTTTATTTGAGCTGTTTGTCAAAAGGCAGACAAGGGACACAAGAGACATTCAAACTAACAGGTTTAACCATTACCAGATGCTTTTGGTTGCCATCAAAATGCTTCTGGCAGAATTCTGGTTGGATATTTGACCGCTATTCCTGGTAGAATTGATAGTGTTTAGTTAAATTGTTCGGTTCCCAGGCATAGACTTTTAAGTACACTTTACTTAATTTTTTTTTAATGGGCCTCAGTATCCATTCCACAATCCCCTTTGATTTGGGTTTGGGATCATTGTCCTGTTGAAACACACATTTATGTCCAAGTTTCAACTACTGTATCTAGCTGAGGGGTTGAGGTTCTCCCTTTTGTTCATGGTAGGAAAACAGGCCCAGAGCATAATTCTACAATCATCATGCTTAACAGATGCTACAGTGTTTTGGGGGTTGAAGGCATCTTTACTCCTTCAAACATGCCAAAACATTCCTCCAGAAGTCTTTTTCCTTGTCCATGTCATCAGCTGCTAACTTTAGTCAGACTTGAAGGTGTGGATTTTGGAGCAGGGGCTTCTTTCTTTTTGACCCAGTTTGTTCTCAGCTGTGGGTTAGTTCAGGTTAAATTCAGGTCTTTTTCCGAGAATTTTGAAAGTGGCGTCACTGGTTGTACTTACAGTTTGTACGATTGTTTGAACTCATCCTGGGATGTGTGGTTGTTTAGAAATTGCTCTGAAAGATGTTCCTGACTTGTTTAAATTTTCTATTGTCTTCCTCAAATCTGCACTGAGCTCCTTGGACATTCCCAGTGCATTGTGTCAATTTCATTAGTGCTGCCTTACACACATTTCTTATGTCAAATTCAAATTTTATTCGTCACATACACAGTCATACACAGTATGATATGAAGTGAAATGCTTATACGACTGCTATAATTATGTAGCACAGAGAAGCTATCCGCTAAAGTTCATCATCATCACTAACAGGTAGTTGAGAGGCAACAGGCTTAGCAAATTAAAAGAAAATCTGTGTTAATTTCAGAAACCTTAGATTAGACTTTATGTTCCAGTTTCTTGGGGTTGTATATCATCTGATGCAAACATTGTGAGAGTGGTTGCTTGGGGTGCCAAGGCTCCAGGTTGGTAATTTGTGGATCTGAGGATCCAGATTTGATCCCCACAGTTGATGGTTGCCACACCCCATACTACCCAGCAACTGCATGCAGTGCTGGCCCCAAGCATGGTTAAAAAAATGGGAGGGTTGAGTTAGGAAGGGCATCCAGAGTAAAACCTGTGCCAAATTGTGTGTGGATCGGCTCAATATTGCAATAATATTCATGATGAGCAACTAAAAGCGTATGACTAAAATTGTATAGTAGTATCTTTTGTTTTTTATTCAGTTACCCCAGCTGTCTCCTTAGCACGTTCTCTTTTGTGTGGGCACCTTACTGGGGACTTCATTGTGTTTGCTTTTCAGTGAGAACAGTGTGAAGAGTATATAAGGTGTTTGTTTCACTATACCGATACCTTATCAGGCACTTTATATATATTTGCTTTACTGTGGGTGCACATGATCAAGCATGTGTGTCAGACACAGAAGTTGCCAAAAGGGTCACTATTGACCAGTTCCTGTGGGCTCTTCCCACAAAATGGAAGGCTGATAGGATGCAAGACCCAACCATTGAAAGCAGATCCATGGGAAAGGCAGTACTAAACCCCCTGAGCACAGCTACAATGGCACCTTACACCTGCCCAATTCCTCACCCTATGACCAAAGGTCAGGGTGAAAAGAAAGAGAAAGAACAGAAAATGCAAGATTAGCCAATGAATATTAAACAAGACACCCTTGTATAACCAGGAAAACATGGCTAGCAAGCAGCAACCTCCACTCCCCAGTCTCCCATAAGCACCCATCACCAAAATTATACTGAAGGGAGCTCCCATCACTGTTCTCCTAGATATGGGGATTGTAGTCTAACTTGCCCAATCCTTCACTCTGCCCCAGGGTCTCAAGCCAGGTGAGACATCTGTGTGTCCTGAGAATCCTGTGTGCATGGAGGCTCTTGCCACTGAGGTCTGGGTTGTCATAAATGTAGATTTCCTATCAGACTCACCAGATTTCTGCAAGGATAGACTGACAGGGGTTTCACAACACTGTTTGACCCAGGACCAAATTATTAAAGGAAAGGACCAGGCCAATGTGTAACCACTTCTTAACACACCAGGGCAAGAATGTGACCATCTTGTCACCCCAAAACCAAGGTCAACACCATAATGCATCTGGCCCACACCCAACTGCTAGGTGGCCATCACAGCGCTCAAAACACCCTGGAGAAGGCTCAGGATTCATTCCCTAGGCCAGGTAGAAAAAGCAGTAAAAAGTTTTTCTCAGTGAAACCCCAATGTCAACACACCTCTCCCCAAGAAGTCCACGCCTGCCTCTTTCCACCTCTTTCATCCCAATACAATAATCAATATCCTGTTCTATCGTCTTCCTGTCTAGCCACATGGGGCTCCCCAAGGATATCTTGACTGACCAAAGTACCCCCTTCATGTCCAAACTAACATCTGATTTATGCCGACTATTGTATATGAAGCACATCTGTGTACCAACCTGAGATTGATGGGCTGGTGGTGATATTTAACCAAACCCTCAAGATGCTAATGAAAGTAATGATAAAAGAAGGCCACAACTTGGACCTTCTACTCTTGTAATGTGCTATTCACCATTCAAGAAACATTCGAGGCCACCTGCTTTAGACCTTTTAGACATCTACTGTATATGGAAGAAGGCCCAGGGGGATCTTGAATGTCACCAGAGAAGGCTGGGTGGAACAGCCATTCCCCTAGCTCAACAGCCAGGTATGTGACAGCTGCAGGAATGGCTGGCACACCACAACCGCCCAATCCAGCTACAGAAATTCCAGCCAGGTGTCTGTGTTCTGCTCATGCTTCCAGCAGTTCCATGCACATGTGCAGCATGACATAAGGACACCCTCAGGATTGGTGGTGTGCCAGAGATCCTAACCGGAAAGGCGGAGATCAGGCTACCGAACAAAAGGTCCTGCGAAAGGGGATGTGAGGGGTGTGTGTATGTGAGGGATGTGTGTGTATGTGAGGGGTGTGTGTGTGTGTGTATGTGAGGGGTGTGTGTGTGTATGTGAGGGGTGTGTGTGTATGTGAGGGGGTGTGGCTTCTGAGCTGTATATAAGTTCATCTCAGCAGTGCACTATTACACTCTCCAGCATTCATTTTGGAGTCACCATGGCAACCACTATGCTGGGACTTCTGGGAATTTCTCTCTTCGTTTTGTCCACAAACGCAGATCCGACACTGCCGTCCAACTTCAATGTGAGCAAGGTAATAATAATATATTAGAAGAAGACAAATGCGCTGGATGTCTATATTAGAAACATCTGTTTGTTATTTTTGTGTAATTGTGTATTATTATTGTGTAATAAGTTTTTAAAATTAACATCCTGTTTCCTTTTATTTCTTTTTTTTTTTTATTTCTTTACTTTATGTTGTCTTTTATTTTTAAACATTTGAGGAACAATTTTCTTCACATTTCTTAATTCTACTGTCAAGTCAAGTCAATTTTATTTATATAGCGCTTTTAACAATTGACATTGTCGCGAAGCAGCTTTACACAATAAAAAGAAGTAAGTTTACTGTGAAATGTGTGAATATGTGAGATTTATTTATTGACTTATTTACCCTTTTCTGCTTTTGTGTTTTTAAATTTTTGCCCTCAGGTGGAAGGAAAGTGGTACCTGTCAGGTATAGCTGCTAGTGGACGATTCCTAGAAGATCACAAATTGTTGGACAAGGTCTCTGTGGTCATCGTGACAGCCACTGCTGACGGAAACCTGCAAGTGAACGGCTCGTATTCGATGTGAGAAACAGACAGAAAAACCTGCACACAGTGAGAACACTTTAGACTCAGTATTAGAATATTACAATATAACTCTGTGTGTGTATGTGTGTGTGTGTGTGTGTGTGTGTGTGTGTGTGTGTGTGCAGGAGTAAGGACCCCAAACGCGCAGACTGTGTGAAGGTATCTCGTTTACTGAGGACATCTAAAACCCCAGGAACAGTTCCTACCTACAGCATTCGTGAGTCTGAAACACCACAGAATTATAAATGTAATACACTGGAACCTTGGATTACGAGCATAATTAGTTCAGGAAGTTGGCTCGTATTCCAAAACACTCGTAAATTAAATCATCATTTCCCATAAGAAATAATGAAAACTCAAATTATTCCTTCCACAGCCCCCAAAAATAAATACATAAAAATAATTAATACAATCTATAAAATGAAAATAAAACAAATTAATCTGCACTTTAACTTTAAAAAAAAGTACAAGTAAATCCCGACAGATAAGTGTTTCCGTTGGTGCACGCAGGCGCCGTGTGTGTGTGTGTGTGTTTGTGTGTGGAATTAGCCCCTTCCCTCGCCTCGTTTTACACAGTAACACTCCTCCTCCCTCTTTTTTAATTTTTAAGATTCACAACAAACACACACACACAACAGAAACACCGTTTTAACAGGAAAAAAAGAAAGAGGTGAGAGAGTGACGCTCGGTTTCAAAATAAGAGTCGCATGTGTGCTGCATGATATGCGGCGCTCGTATCCTAATACTTGCTCAGTTTCCATTTAAAAAATTATTAAAAATCTTTGCTCGGTTTGCGGAACACTCGTAAACCACATTACTCGCACTGTATATGTATTACAAATGTGCAATTATTAATGATAAAGCTTTATTCTGTGCAGTAACATGTCATTAGGATTATAAAATGCAGTAGTATGTTACTGTACTGTATCTCTCTCTCAGACTCCTGGACTAAGGATGAAAACACTATTTTGGATGTGAAGGATGATGAGTACATTATCATGCAGACCAAGTGGACTTTAAAGAAAAATGTCACCTTCACCCTCCAGCTCTTCAGTCAGTCACCAGCTCTTTATGAGAATTTTATTATTTCTATTAACGTTATTATATTTATACTTAAACTTTTATTAGCACTATAGTTTTCATTCAAGCTAATGTTTATTAATTCTGTATAATTATTAATGGGAAACTACATTGAAAAATGTTATTACCAAATTGTAATTGATCTCGTAACAGGATTCTTTGTGTGTGTGTGTGTGTGTGTGTGTGTGTGTGTGTGTGTGTGTGTGTGTGTGAGACAGCCCGTGAGCCTTTGGTCAGTGAGGCCATCAGGAAGAAGTTCAGTCAGTTTGCTCTGGAGCAGCACATCGACCCCAATAAAATCCAGATCCTCCCTTACCAGGGTACGACACTCACTCTGAGACACACACTAACCCTACGTTTAGGACACTGCAAGAGCGTGGTTGTACTCAGTCGAGCCCAGTTTCTGATCAACTTCCCGTCATTTTCGTTTTTTAGGTGAATGCGTCTGAGGAGCCGACTCTGATGTCTGACCCTTGACCTCTACAGAAATCATCACTATGGCTGCACACAGATAAATTACAATCCACCTCCTGATCAGGGTTTCAGGTCCCTACAGCAGGAGTTTAAATGTGTCGACTCATCTACCGCTTCAAGCAATAAAACATGATTTACTGGCTGTTTCTGGTTCTTGACTTTTTATTGTAATCATATTTTACATGACCATATATTACATATATTGTAATTCTGTACAGAAATGTGTGTAAGCCTGTTTATTAACATCAGACGGCTAAACCGCTAATCACCAGCATTAGCATTAGCATAGTATGAGATGTTGGCTTAGATGAAAAAAGGCTGACGAGTATTCTTCACTTTTCACACTTCAGAATGCAGGGCACCTATGGGCTATCAGCTTTTTTTAACCTAATCCCTCAGACAAAAAAAAAAAAAACATTTCAAAACCCTATATAAAACAGAAATATGCAGCCCAATAAACAATAAGGAATAAATAAATATTCCTGAATAGTGTTTATTTTAATGGGCAGTGGCTCTCCAATCTGTGAAAGAGTGCATAAAAAGATTGTGGAATACTTTCAAAAACTTTCATGTTCCTCAGCATCAAATTGCAAAGGGTTTGCAAATCTCATCATCTACAGTGCGGGACATCATCAAAAGATTCAGAGAAACTGAAGAAATCTCTGTGTGTAAGGGACGAGGACCAAGACCTTTGTTGGATGGCCATGGTCTAATACAGTAGTGTTCACTATAAGTGTATGTGGTAAGATGAGAAACATAAGACAATTTGTGTCCAAACATCCAAGTCTTCTTCCAAGATGTTCTCTTCTTCGACCCAAATACTTTATGTATAGTAGAGCCCAAAAGAGAGGTTACTAGTAGAGAGGTCACTTTATGGGCCCGTACCTTCAAGATATCCTTAGCATTTGAATCAGTAAGGTCTCAGATTAAAGTTACATATGAATGAGTTAGGGATATCTCTGATGAATGGTGCCAAAATCCCTCTTTGTCTGTTGCTGCTTTTAAATGCTGTTAATTTTAGAAAGCCTTTGATTAGTGACTTGTGTCAAAGTTTTTTATTTCTCAATAAGGATTTCATCTCTTGGCTTACTTATTTTTGTCACTGAAGTCTTTATATTGTGTGCACAAATTTAAGGCAGACACCTTAAGATGGTCAGCTTTATTACAGACACTTTAAGCTTGTTTCATTAATTTTTTGTTTAAAAATACTGTAATTTACACACCATACCTTATTCCGGAAAAATGCCCAGGAACTGGATCTTAGCCTCATACTAAGTTCATGTCCTCTAATCAAGGATTTGGACATTTATCCAAAAACAAATATTGTAATTTAAAACAAACCAAAATGTGATTGTGAATATGTGGTGATCCGTGTTCCTGAGAAAACTGCTTTTACTCAACATTTAGATTTGGCTTATGGTGCAGGTTAAACTTCAGGCAGAGATCTAAGTTCTGCAAAAGTCTCATTAAATTCTGTCCAGACAGTTTTGTGTGATGCTGTGACATAATCTGACTGGACAGACAGACTAACATACAGACATATATACATACAGTCATACAGACACATACATACAGTAGTGGCCAAAAGTTTTGAGAATTACATAAATATAGGAAATTGAAAAGTTTTTTATAATAGCAATTTGCATAAACTCTTGAATGTTATGATGAGTGATCAGATGAATTGCATAGTCCTTCTTTGCCACGAAAATTAACTTAATCCTGAAAAAAACTTTCCACTGCATTTCATTCACTGTCATTAAAGGAGCTGCTGAGATCATTTCAGTAATCGTCTTGTTAACTCAGGTGAGAATGTTGACGAGCACAAGGCTGGAGATCATTATGTCAGGCTGATTGGGTTAGAATGGCAGAGTTGACATGTTAAAAGGAGGGCGATGCTTGAAATCATTGTTCTT
>QMIH01002406.1:16405-22627 GCA_003987875.1 Clarias batrachus | reverse complement strand
TTATTAAAACTACAGCAGGGGGCGGAGCTTTTTCTTACAAAGCCCCAAAGTTATGGAATAGTCTTCCTATTAATGTTCGGGACTCAGACACAGTCTCAGTGTTTAAGTCTAGGCTAAAAACCTATTTATTTAGCGCAGCATGTTTGTAAATAGATTAACCTTGGGTAAAGGAGCAGATCTGGGGGACTCATGGACGTAGAGTATTCTGGTGAACTGGTATGTTTAGATGCTGTCCTCCCCCCTCACACACACTCACACTCCCCCCCCTCACACTCTCTCACTCCCCCTCACACTCCCCTAACACTACTCTTCACATACCCCTCTCACTCTCCCCCCCTGTAACACTGAAGCAGCAGCTCCACAATAAGTGAGCCGAGTGAGACAGAACTCTGAGAGTCTGAACACATGCGTTTCATCATGAACCCTTTTCTTTAATATTTCTAAACTTTTCATTTAATGTTCTTCTTTGTGTGTGTGTGTGTATTTCTGCACTTTTTGTCTGCAACTAGTGAGTTTTTTTTTTTCTTAGATTAACGTAAACCTCATTTTATTAACAATTTAATGCGTTCATTCTGCTTCAGTTTTCTACGCAAATTATTCTAATATAAACTAATATTATTATTATTATTATTGTTGTTGTTGTTCGGGGTCTCAGCATTGGCTCTGTCTCGACCCGGACGTGATTTATTTTCTTCCTCCAGGTTCAATATTTGTGGTCCCCTCTTGTCTAAATGTCATCCCTTTTTCTGAGACAATACGGAGGGGTGAAGGACGACAGAATGGAGGGAGTGTGGGAGGGGGGAGTGACGGAGGGGGCACACTCGTAAAGAACAGCAACAAAGTTTGGGAAAATTAAACAAGAGGTAAGGGGACAGGGGCATGTCCTCTCTCTCGCTCTGTCTCTCTATTTATTCCTCCATATATTTATCACTTGCTTCGCTCGGTTTTACGCAAAAGTCGTTTTTGTAAGAGATATAAAGGGTGACATTGTCTGACGCAGTCCTCACTGACGCTAGGTAACACACACACACACACACACACACACACACAGATACGTCATGAGTTTTCAAGGAGATTCCCATGTACACACACACACACAGTGTAACAGCCTGTACATGAGCGAGGTGTCCGTCACACCGTTATTAAAAACGTGATTCAGTTCCTTACAGATTCACTGATTCACTCAGAGGAGTCATTTTAAGTATCGACTCATTCAGGAGTCACTCATTTACCAATATTTATTAAATACACACACACACACACACACACACACACACACACACCCGTAATAACGAGGCTGAGCTCATCTCTGTCTCCCTCCCTCCTTCTGTCCCTCTTTATAAGCCCTGTCCCACTGCTCGTCCCTGCACTCGTCCCCTCGCTCTCCTCCGGATCCTCCGTCTCTACAGGAATACACACATTTTGTTTTGTTCTGTTTAGTTTTGGGGGAAGGACACGCACTCAATTAGGACTTTAATTAAACCTCAGTGATGGCTTTATTGGACTTCAATTAACATTTTAATTACAGTGTTACAGGTGATTGGACTAAAGTAATAGGAAAGTTATTAACACTCTGTTAATGTCATAATATTAATAATAATATTAGTGATTACACTGACGTCCTGAGTGAGAGAGGAGTGAGAGAGGAGTGAGAGAGGAGTGAGAGAGGAGTGAGAGAGGGACGTCACCTCGAGTGTTAATCACTGGAGCAGGTTTAATTAGCGTCCTGCTGGACTTATTCTTTATTTTAATATTATTATTATTATTGGATGGCTGGCGTGGTGACCTGCACAGGTATGTCTCACTTTGTCTTTACAGCTACACACTTTTGAGATTATACACACACACACACCTAACACTGCACTATAGTGTGGTCTTTTAATAATGTAATCTAATGATTAATTGATTTTGTTCATTTATAGACTCCACTGACTTCAGCCGACTCACTTTGACAGAGATGAGGGGAGCGTCCCCAACACTGCACCCGAGAGAGGGAGACAGGCAGAGATGGACAGACAATTAGATCTGAGTACAGACTGACAGATTAATAGTTAAAGACAGACAGACAGACTGACAGATAGAAGGACAGTGAGGGGGACAAATACTTCTATAGACTGAGAGAGACCGAGACAGACTGACAGATATACAGAGACATATATAGACAGAAAACTAGAGAGATATTCACACAGACAGACGGACGGACGGAGGAATAGACAGTCTGATGCCCACTGTCTCTTCTGTCAATCACACGGGACGACGCCTCCTGCTGTTGCTATGGGCAACCCACCTCGCCATGGCAACCAACTGGCTGTAAGTGAGAGATGATGTCATCACACCCATAACTCTGGTCCCGAACCGTCTCGCATGTGTCCCTGACCTTTCACCTCATTCATTAGTTATCGTTAGAACTAGGGGTGGGGTTGTGGGAGGGGTTAGTGTAATATATAATTTAGTTTTTCCACATCAGTAGTGTTTGTGTACAAGAATGATTCCTCCATAACACACTGCCATGTCTGTCTGTCTGTCTGTCTGTCTGTCTGTCCCTCACCTTTATTCATATATAGTTACTGCAGGTCACATGACTAGGTTTCTGAAGCTGAACTGTGGTTGTCTTTGTTCTTCTCCCTCTCCACCTGTCTGTCTGTCTGTCTGTCGGTGTGTGTCTGCAGTTCTCTGGTGCGTGTGCCGCGCTCTCGGCCGGTGTCCGGCTCAGAGGTGTGTGTGCGTCTGCGGGGTCTGTCCGTGGGGCAGGTGGGGGTGTGTAGGGCGCGAGGGGAGGTGATGGAGTCCGTACGCAAAGCGGCTGAGATGGTCATCGACGAGGTGAGAGACAGACAGACATACATTAATAAAAACACATTACGTATATGATATGATCACACACACACACACACACACAGACACACACTCCTGAAATGTCCTTCGATGCCCAAGGCGTCTCCACTTCCTGTTAGTGATGATGATCAGATGATCAGATGATGATCAAAGCTTCCCTTTGCGACATAAAAAGTGTGTGAGAGACTCAACACACCGTGCAAAGGGAAAGTCCAAGGAGCTCAGCTCGGTCCTCAGAGAGACGATGAAGTGTTACACACATCAGGAACGTCTCTCAGATCCATCTCTAAACTCCTGCAGACTCCAGGATCAGCTCACACTGCTCTACACACTGTAAGGACGAGTGACCAGGTGGCGCCACTGAGTCATGGTCTGGAAGAAAAAACACAAACTGTCCTCCTCAGCTGAGAGGAAACCGAGGAACCACCACCACCACACAATCCTGCTATGAAATGTAAGTTACTGGAACACCAGCGTCACTGTCTCCAGTCAAACCAGTTTTACATCACCATGGACTGAAAGAAAGAAAGAAAGAAAGAAAGAAAGAAAGAAAGAAAGAAAGAAAGAAAGAAAGAAGCTCCTGCTCCAAAATCCACACCTTCAACTTCCAGTAAAGTTTGCAAAGACAGCCTTGTGGAGGAAAGTTCTGACCAGAGATATGTTTGAAGGAGTAAAGGTGAGCTCTGTAGCAGCTGTCCGACATGGTGGTGGTGGCATCACGACAGGTCAACAGGTCGGTGAGCGCTGGGTGTGGACGGAGACACAGCGGGAGAGCTTGTAGATTCTGGAGCCACGCGCATGGCGGAGGTTTGGAGAGCGAGCTGAAACGTCGGGTCTGAGCTCAGAAGCGGTTTGTTATACAGAAGAGCCGTTAGATATCTCACCAGACTTCTGGCAGGAGCTCGTATAGACACTCCTGACTGAATAACTAGTGATGAGGATAATAAACACGAGTGAAGGTGACGCCACAAACGGCAGCTGATACTGCGCTCTCGGTTCAGGGCGGCTTTTTTATCATGAAGGTTCGCAAAAGAATTACATTGTTACCAAAGCAACTGTAAAAGATTGTTTACATTGTAAATATTTACATTTATAGACAGAATAAACATATTAAGTATGAGATCTCTCATCCTCCGTCTCTCTCTCTCTCAGTGCCAGCATCAGTTCCGTAATCGGAGGTGGAACTGCTCCACTACTCCTCGTGGTGTTAACATCTTCGGCCGTGTCATGACCCAAGGTCAGGGATTTCACCTCTCAATACACACACACACACACACACACACACACACACATAACACCTCTGTACACATCAGTGTTACCTACTTCCCCGTGCTGCTGTTAGATGTTTACATTAGTTAAACTGGTTAATTCCCCGCTGACAGTCTGAGGTCACGTGACTGTCCTGTAACAGGGTGTCAGTCTGAGACGACATCAGATCACCTGCATAATTAGCAGAACTAGTCTCACTTTATCTCTGCCGTCACAGAGGTGTGTGTGTGTGTGTGTGTGTGTGTGTGTGTTGCAGGGACACGGGAGGCGGCGTTTGTACACGCCCTCTCCTCTGCAGCTGTAGCTGTTGCAGTGACACGAGGCTGCAGCCGGGGGGAGCTGGAGAGGTGTGGATGTGATCGCAAGGTCAGGGGAGTCAGCCCTGAGGGTGTGTACACACACACACACACACACACACACACACACACCGCTTAGAGATGTGAACATTGAACATTGTTGTTGTGAGGTCAGGGGAGAGTTCTGTGAGTGTTTATGAGGCCCTCTCACCCCCGTGTGGGGCGTCAGTGTGAAGATCACTACGACATGGTACCTGGGGTCGGAGCGCGGGGTCGGAGCGCGTCAGCCATGATGCAGCGTCCTGGAGCAGATAGGGTTAAGGTTCGCGCTCAACAGTGATGGAGCTGGTGGAAGGCAGCCTGCTGGAGCTGGGGCTCGAACCGCCGACCTTCCGCTCAGTGACTCTGTGCCCGCTGAGCCTCCGCTGCACATATTTCAGCCCGGAAACTGGCTGCCTCTGCCAGGACGTTATAACTCAGGGGTATGAGGAGATGAACCCAGGTCAGGACACATGTTGGATGTCCACCTGTCCTCACATCCACATGTGCACCAGTCCACACATCATGTCCAGCTATCCTCACACCCACCTGTCCTCATACCCTCTTGTCCACATGTTCACACGTCCATACGCCCCCTTGTCCTGATGCCCACCTGCCCACACATCCACTTGCTCACTTGTCCTCACGTCTACCCGTCCACCTGTCCTTATGTCCGGGTGTCCGTGTGTCCCTGCAGGGTTTCAGTGGTCGGGGTGTTCAGATAATCTGTCGTACGGAGTGGCGTTCTCTCAGACGTTTGTTGATGAGCCGGAGCGAGTGAAGGGCACGTCGTCAGGGCGACCGCTAATGAACCTCCACAATCACGAAGCAGGACGGAAGGTGAGTGCAGACAACACGGAGTAGTCAGATAGTCAGAGTGTCCCTTCATCTCACTCCAGTTTGTCCCCCTGCCCCCCCTCCCGCCCAGGCGATCCTTCACAACATGCAGGTGGAGTGCAAGTGTCACGGGGTTTCAGGTTCCTGTGAGCTGAAGACCTGCTGGAAGGTGATGCCTCCGTTCCGCAGAGTCGGCGCTGTACTGAAGGAGCGATTCGACGGAGCCACAGAGGTACGCCGCGACTCGTCCTCTTTACACCGCAGCGTTATGATGTGCAGGGCATTATGGGTAACACACATACTCACTAACAAGAAGGGTGTGTGTGGCTGCTCCGGTGTTTTGGGGCGGGGCCAGCACACTCTCACAAACACTTGTGATTGTGTCTGAGGTCAAAGGTCACCATGTTTCTCAGGTGCGTCTGACTCCTGTCGGCTCCCGCGCCGCTCTGCTGCCGAAGGACCCCGGCGTGAAGCCGCCCGCCGCGCGTGATCTCGTCTACCTGGCCGCGTCTCCTGATTTCTGTCGCCTCGACCCCGAGAACGGCGTTCTGGGAACCGCGGGCCGCCGCTGCAACGGTACGTAATTACAAAATTACCACGCCCCTTATCTCCATACTCCACCCACTCATTTACATACAGGTTCATCAGTGTAACTCTCTCTGCCCCTCACCTCTGTGCCCCGCCCCTTTCCGACCCCACAGGAACATCACGCCTAGCCCCGGACAGCTGTGAGCTGCTGTGCTGCGGTCCGGGTTTCCGCTCGGGTCGAGCCGAAGTGGTTCAGCGCTGCTCCTGTAAATTCTCCTGGTGCTGCTCGGTCCGGTGTCAGCAGTGCAGAAACACAGTGCTCATACACACCTGCAGAGAGTGACACACACACCCACACACACACACACACACACACACACAGTTTAGCGTTAAAGTGCAGCCTGATCATTCAGTCAGG
>QMIH01002406.1:8905-13905 GCA_003987875.1 Clarias batrachus | reverse complement strand
GGATGTCAGAGCAGAGCGAGGGAGGGGTGCCGTCTCTATGGTAACGTGGTTGCTATGGGGGTAGGGACAGTGTGTGTGTGTGTGTGTGTGTGTGTTATAGGCAGGGTGACTATTATGGTCTGTAGGTTGCGAGGTGGCTGTGCTGAGTTCAGTGTGTGTTCAGGATTATTATGGGATGTCCACCCCCCCACCGGGCTCTTTGTGTAAGTGTGTTTGTGTGTGTGTGTGTGAGAGAGAGAAAGGGAGAGTAGGGCTGCACACTGGACGTCGCGGCTCCATCACACACACTCTACACACACTCCAGCAGTTTATCCGCGGTCTGTCTCTCCGGAAGTTTAACATTAGTTTAATCAGCGTTTAACTACCGCGGGGTAGAGGCAGCGCGCGCGCGCGTGTGTGTTCTCTCGGTGCCTCCGAATGACCTGTGAGTAAAACCTGATTATAATCTGCTTCGTGTGTGTGTGTGTGTGTGTCTGAGCTTTTTAGCGCTGTGTGTGTGTGTATATATACAGCCTGTCACTTAGCTTAGCCTAGCCGCTGTCCCAGTGTAAGTTACTCTCGCGCTTACTTGCCTCACGAGCGCGTGTTATTTAATAAAACTCGTGTTCTGCGTCATAAACCAGCGCCATTATTTGTGTTTATTTCCGACGTCCTGCGAGCCAAACTTCACCTCAGGTGTTTTTATTTTGTTTTCCTATCCGTTTTTAACAAGCCACGCCCTCTTTCTGTCAGAACAGGTTCTAGTAGGCTTCTGCGCTCCTATTGGTCCGCGTTGTTTTTCCCCGCGCGAATGTGAGCTATTAGCCAATCACAGCGCTAAAGGCGGGACACGAGTTGACCAATCACAGGACGAATAGGGCGGGGTGAATGAAAATACGGGTGCACGACGTGACAGAAGTGAGGGAAGTTAAAAACAACAGCGTGCTCTATGTTTCTGTGTGTCAACAACTATAACTGAACAAAATGTCATAAAATAAATAAAAGAATGAGTAATTTCTTAATAAGTAAGGATTATTATTATTAATAAAAAATCTGTTATTAAATGTGTTAGCAGATGCTTGAGAGTTTAAAATTCCAGCATGTCAGGAAGTGAAGAGGAGCAGTTTGGAGGCAGGAGCCTGTTAGAGGGTGAGGAGATCCAGACACCAAAACAGACGCCAGACACACACCAAACACATGACAGACAGACGCCAGACACACACCAAACACATGACAGACACACGCCAGACACCAAATGTCATCACTCTTACAGCTCAGCTGTACAAAGCAGTGTGTGTGTTTTGTACTGAAGTACATGAGTGTGTTGTGATGTGGTTCCTAGATGACGGTGCAGAGGAACACACACCTGAGAATCCAAAATCCAAGAAGAAGAAAAAAGCAAAGAAGAGTAAAGAGAGTAGGAGCAGTAAACGACAGAAAGTACTCAGAGAGGTCTTTCTCTCTCTCTCTCACACACACACACACACACACACACACACACACACAGTATAAGATTTTCAGCTGATCATTAGGATGACTCTGTGTGTGTGTGTGTTCTCCTTCTCCTGTCCTGTAGGAGGCGATGGTGAGCTCTCCTGAAGCTCTGGAGGCCCTGCGGCTGGTGGAGGAGGATGATGAGGATGAGGAGGAAGAGCGGGCCGCGCGATCGGACAGCGAGGGGAGCGACTACGCCCCCAGCAAGAAGAAGAAGAAGAAGTCCAGCTCCGTCTCCAAGGACAGGAAGCGAGCGGAGAAGAGCGGCGAGGGGAAGAACAAGCGCAAGGCTCCGGACCCGGAGGACGAAGACGAGGATGATGATGACGACGCTGGACAGGTGAGACGTATAGGCAACACTGTTACCATGACAACAGGCAGGAAAAGAGCAAGGGATGAGCGAAAAGGTGAAGTCCTGGGATGTAGAGAGTGAAGTGAGTGTGTGCAGGAGGGATGGTGTGATGAGGACAGAGAGTTAGTTACACACTGAACCCTGTCACGTGTCTTCATCAGCGCTCCTCTTCCCCCTCCCCCATCCCCCCACCCGCAGGGCCCGAAGTCGTCGGCGGCGCTCCTGGCGGAGTGGGGGATGAAGGACATCGACCACACCTTCACCCAGGACGATTATCACACACTCACCAACTACAAGGCCTTCAGTCAGATGATCAGGTACTGCACATAGCCACGCCCCTCAGCTCCCTGTGGGTGTGACTGGTGCTGACTTTCTCTCCCTCTCCCCCCCTACAGGCCCCTGATCGCGGCGAGGAATCCTAAAATCGCCGTGTCGAAGATGATGATGGTGCTCGGAGCCAAGTGGCGCGAGTTCAGCACCAACAACCCCATCAGGAGCTCTGCCACTTCAGGGCCCGCCCCTCTCACTGCCGACACCGTGACCACGGCCAGAGGGGCGGAGTTAACAGGGCCTGCGTTGGTTTCCATAGCAACAACAACCACAACATCCTCTTTATTAGCAACAACACCACAACCAGCGCCTCCTGCACCACCGCTACGCAAAGCCAAGACCAAAGAGGGCAAAGGTGTGTGTGCGTGAAGGTGTGTGTGCGTGAAGGTGTGTGTGCGTGAAGGTGTGTGTGCGTGAAGGTGTGTGTGCGTGAAGGTGTGTGTGCGTGAAGGTGTGTGTGCCTGAAGGTGTGTGTGCCTGAAGGTGTGTGTGCCTGAAGGTGTGTGTGCCTGAAGGTGTGTGTGCCTGAAGGTGTGTGTGCCTGAAGGTGTGTGTGTTAGTGTTGGTGTGTGTGTGTGTGTGTGAGAGGTTATTGGAAATGGACAAAAATGTCATTGTTAATGTTTGCTCTCACTGTGCGTGTGCGTGTGTGTGCGTGCGCGTGTGTGTGTGTTTTCAGGTCCAAACGCTCGCAGGAAGACGAAGCCCAAAATTCAGGACAAGAAATCTAAAGCGAAGAAGGTGGCGCCGCTTAAAATCAAACTGGCAGCGTTCAAGAGGAAACGACCATCAGTGAGTTCATCATAAACCCCGCCCACAATTCTCTCTCTCTGTCTGACACACACACAGTTTATTTTTAACCCCTGTCGCCCCCCCSCCCCCAGAGTGGTGAGGATGATGATGGTGAGAGTGATTTTGACGGGTTCTCAGTGAGCGATGGTTCGAGCCGCAGCAGCCGCACGAAAAACAAGAAGTCAAAGAACCCGAAGAAGAAGAAGAAAGGTCTCTCACACACACACACACACACACACACACACACACACACACGGAGCGTTAATGAGGTGTGTTGTGGAATATATTGTGTGCGAAATTATATTATACCTGTTGTTGCTGATGTTAGTTTAGATGCATGCATGCACGCGCGCGCGCGTGCGTGCGTGTGTGTGTGTGAGAGATTCCGACCCTTCTCCTGACCCCTGACCCCTGACCCTGCTCTCTCTCGTCTCCTCCCCTCAGTGAGTGACGATGGAGACGGGTACGAGACGGATCATCAGGATTACTGTGAGGTGTGCCAGCAGGGCGGTGAGATCATCCTGTGTGACACGTGTCCCAGGGCGTACCACATGGTGTGTCTCGACCCCGACATGGAGAAAGCACCCGAGGGCACCTGGAGCTGTCCCCACTGTGTACGTCCACCTGCCTGTCTGTCTCTTCAGACGTCTCTTTGTCTGTCCTTTCCTCCATCTGTTTATCTGTATACTCATGTCGTGGTGGATTTGTAAGGACATGATGATAATTTAAACAAATCATTTTCTGTTGTTTAGTGTCTTTTAACAATAGACGTATTACATCATTAATAAATCGTGTTGCTTGTGTGTGTGTGTGTGTGTGTGTGTGTTTCAGGAGAAGGAGGGGATCCAGTGGGAGGCGCGGGAGGAGAGCTCTGAGGGTGAGGAGGAGAACGATCGAGGGCTGAGGGATGATGGAGGGGTGGAGGAGGAGGAGGAGGAGGAGGATGATCACCACATGGAGTACTGTCGCGTGTGTAAGGATGGAGGAGAGCTGCTGTGCTGTGACACGTGTCCATCATCGTATCACCTGCACTGTCTCAACCCCCCGCTCCCGGACATCCCCAACGGGGAGTGGATCTGCCCCCGCTGCAGGGTGAGACACGCCCCTGTGTGTGTGTGTCTGTGTGTGTGTGTGTGTTATTCTGTCTCTCCAAACGTCACTCCACCCGTCTCTCTCCACCCGTCTCTATTCCGGCCCTCTCTTCACCCGTCTCTCTCTCTCTTGGTCCTCTCTCCACCCGTCTCTTCACCCAACCCTCTGTCCACCTGTCTCTCCACCTGTCTGTCTCCACCCGTCTCTATTCCGGCCCTCTCTTCACCCGTCTCTCTCTCTTGGTCCTCTCTCCCCCCGACCCTCTCTCCACCCGTCTCTCTCCACCCGTCTCTCTCCACCCGTCTCTCTCCACCCGTCTCTCTTCACCCAACCCTCTCTCCACCCGACTCTCTCCACACCCGTGTGTATCTTATGTGTTATGGTGTGTGTCCTCAGTGTCCTCCGCTGAAGGGGAAGGTCCAGAAAGTTCTGACATGGCGTTGGGGTGAAGCTCCGCCTCCAATTCAAGTGCCCCGCCCACTCGATCTCCCAGCCGACGTCCCTGATCCACCTCCTTTGATTGGTCGAAAGGAGAGGGAGTTTTTCGTCAAGTGGTGCAACATGTCCTACTGGCACGCCTCATGGGTCCAGGAACTACAGGTACACACACACACACACACACACACATTCTCTCTCTCACACACACTCTCTCACACACACACATTCTCACACACACTCACAGATACACACTGAAATAATAAACACTGATTTGTGTTATTGGAGAGTCATAGAAAACGACTATCACTCAGGATTTTAGATAAAACACTTTTACTTACAAATTTTACTTCACTTTGGGGACATGTATTATTTAGGTCACAAATGGGGACAAAATAGAACACACACACACACACACACACACACACACACACACACACACACCTGGTTCTGCAGACATTTCAGGACTTATGGTCCACTTTGGGGACAATCTCAGAACACAACATACAAGATTGTTGTAGAAAGA
>QMIH01002405.1:28302-40475 GCA_003987875.1 Clarias batrachus | reverse complement strand
GAGTAACAAGTTCCTTAGAGGAGTAAAATAATCACAGTTAAATAAAATGTTTGATGGACAGTAGGGATTTACATTATGAACTCAAAGACCTGATAAAAGCTAGAACTCATTTTACCCCTAGCAAATTAAATCATATTTAAAAACATAAAAACTGTCAAAATTGTAAGTTATGTTACTGAAAATGATAAAGCKGCAAGAACTTTGAAAAGCMAGTTTACCTCATCCTTTTCGATAGCCTCGAGCAAAACCTTTTTAGCCTTCCCGATATTCCTGTGTACTTTGAGGAACTGCCTTGCCAGCTTCACAGAGAAAAAAGTTGATTCATTTGGGGTTTTTGCATTCTTGATGGCGTCCTCTAGAAGAGCTTCCGCTTCATCCAAGTTCCCATGACGACGCTCAAGGCTCACACGACGTAGTCTCACCATGGCCAAACCAGGAACTGCCTCCTCTAGACTCTTCAGGATGCCTCGAGCCTCATCAATGTTCCCTGGAACATTTTTTTAAATCAGAAAATATAGCATGTCAGTAAAATATTAATTTATGAAGCATCTAAAGATGACAATACTGAAATTCCTACTGGGCAGAGATAGTTGTATTTTCTATTTTCAGAAATGTTGATGAAATATGCATGTCAGTAGATGGGACAGCTACATGAAAACAGCATACATGGTTAACATTTAAGGAATCAGATGTGTATCTTACTTGATAATTACATATCTTTTTTACCCTACATCTTCATATAGAATTGAAAAGTACCTCTTTCTTAACAAAAACAAAAAATTCACACTATCCGTACATTTTAACACTTCCGCTCATATAAGAAAAAGTCACCAAGATGACCGTGACATTCACCTTGCTGTTCCTCAAAAGCTGCCCAGAGAACATGGATGGTAGGCTTCTTTGGCAGGTGGACGGTGCATGCTTTCTTGAAGATGTGCCTCACTCCCTCTATGCTGTAGCTCTCCAGGTACTTGGCATACTTTAGAAGTAAAGAAGGAAAGATAAGAAAGGGGTGGAGGATAGAGAGGGGGATAGGGAATAAAAGGTAGAAATGGGAAAAGAACACAAATTATGGCTTCATTTCTGATTTCTGCACTGGTCAATTTCCATTGACAAGATCGTTTTGAGAATTTCTGTTTTAAACCCATCAGCACCTTCATGGAACCAATAAGATAAGTTTCTGTAAGGTAGTGGGAGACGGAGAGATGCAACGAAGTTGGCATATGCTGGAGTCAAATCTTGTGTGGCAAGCTGGCCATCCCCTAATACAACAGATACAGTCAAATATCAACGTTACACGCAAAGAGTGCAGGAAGTTTTACTGAGGAAGTGAAAACGTTGATGGGGGGACAGGAGGAACGAAAGTCTCTGCGAACGGAGCTCTATTTACCTTTATCCAAAACTCCTCGTACAGGGCACAGGCGATCAGGCAGCGCTCAAACAGAACCACTACACGCTCCGGTGTCCCATTCTCCAGCTCAAAGTCCAGGTACTCCCTCCAGTTGGTGAGCTGAGTCTTCTCCAAGGCTTTCACATGGAAATATGGACGCTTGATCTAATCCAAGGGTTTAAAAAAATAATCTGCATAAAATCACTGGTKCAGAAGAAATACTAAACAAAGGTTTTAACCTTAGACACTTACAAAATCAGAGTGAAAATAAAAAATAATAATAAAAAAATTACTTCACAAAATAAACAAAAAAATAATACAAAATGTGTTCAACATTACAAAAGCCAGGTTAAATTAAAAAAAATTACAAGATGATTCAAAATATCTGTGCAAATCAACCTATTTTAACTAAAACTAGACTAAAGAATGTTGATTTTAACACTTACCCCTTCTTCAAAGGCCCAGCGCTTGCTGACTTCATGTTCGTTGTGGTTAAATATCTCTTGACGCGTTTCGATCACCTTATGTCGCATGTTCTCGATCTCTGTGACTCTCTAGAGGAGAAACAGACAATTATGTGCCATCGCATTACAGCATACAGCATCTCGAGTGACGTGCAAACTGCATATTCAGCTACCGAGGTTTTACATCACCATGAGCTCGAGAGAAATTAGCAGCATCTTGCGATGGGATAAGTATGGTATGCACACCCTGCACAGGCCCAAGCCGAGGGAGGGGTGAGGGACGGTGTCAATCTGTCACGGTCCCGTCCCACTTTTAGATCGACTCCCTGATTGGATGCCAACTTGGATCCCCAGGTATTCATGGGCTGCTAACGGAAAGACACCTCTTCAAACCTATACAGTTTTGCTTCTTTCCAGGATCAGGTAGGATCCTCCCTATCCCTAGTATGTTTAATACCCACAAAAGTTCCCATTAGGGCTCTTACCTTTGCTGGGTCAGGAAGGTCTTCTGTGCCTGGCGGCAGCTCCTCACTTGGGGTTTCCTCCTCTCCCTCACCAGTAGGCTTATTGGCAGCTGCAAGTTCCAGCCTCAGCTGCACAAACTCCTCTTCAGACAGGAAGTGCTTGGGATGATTGTTTTGCACATGATCCTTGAACCTGGAAATATACAAAAAAATTTTATAAAAACTGTGGAGTAACATCATTCTGTATTGCATGATAAGTATGAAAAACATCTGTTCATCATCTGTAGACAACAAACATAAGCATGTGGCTTAATTTAATCATGTAGCGTTATCTTCTACATGCACTCAGACAGCAAATGAGATATTTTAAACATGTTTAACACAAACCTCTGGAAATGCTGGGAGTACAGCTGAGTAGGAATACCCAGGACACGGTCATATATTGCTGTGACATTGGCCAACTTGCCCTGCTCAGTTTCCCAGCTAATGTAAGCTTCCCACAGACGGTCAGACCGGAAATCTGTACCCGCAGCAAGAACTGCATGCTCATAAGCACTGGAGAGGAGAGGAAAAAAATAAAGATAGATATTTACATAAAAAACAAGCAACACTAAAATACAACCCAGGGACATGAGTCTAGACATGAGAACAATACTTACGCTCGTACGCGATTCTCAGCCTCTCCATCACTTGTGTCTTGGTTCTCCTTTAAGAAAGTTATATAATGAATCCAAAGGTCAACACTAAGTGGGATGGCCTGCAAACCTCTGCGATACACCTGGAGGGCGCCAAATAAGAGTTAGCAACAAGTCAAACATGTSATGGCTTTGAATAAAATCCACTACAGCTTGGATCTTTTTATACCAGATAGATAACTTACCTCATCTGCCTCCTGTATGCACCCATGCTTTTTTTCAATGTCTGCATACTTCTTCCAGTATCCATAACAATAGGGATAGCGCAGAAAAAAGGCATCAAATGCCTTTCTTGAAGCCAGCAGATGATTCTGGAAAAACATRCATGCATCTATTAACCTACAATGAACTTGATCTCTGCTTAATCTGTTCAATAGATTCTGAGGCACTTACCTCTTGTTCCACATATTGCAGGAGGTAGACCCAGCCATTGAAGTCCTCAGGATCATCCTCGACGACCTTATAGAGTCTGTCAAAGTCAGTGGGAAGTGTAGATTTCGACACAGAAGAATCTCCTACTTCACTTCCTTCTTTGGACCCATCCTCAAGCTCCATGTTGGCTGGGCTGTCTGAACTGCCCATTTCAGCCTGCTTTTCCGAGCTCAACTCAGACTCTTTGAGATGTCCCTCTGCAGCCTGTCCGTTTGTTTCTGGTTGAGTTCCATCAACATACGGCGTATTCTCCATTTGTTCAGGAAGGTCGGATTTATGCTCTGTTTCAGACTCTGAATGCCCATCTACTGAAAACTGCTGGTACTGCTCCAGTTGGCTTTGTTCTGGGTTCTGTTGATTTGCAGTGAAAGTGTCAGGCACTTGGTCCATTGTCCATTGAGCATCAGGAGCCAAGTTAGGAAGGTTAGGAATTAAGGGATCCCCTGMACCTTCCATAGCAGTAGCATCCCCATTGTCAGAGGCGTTTGCACCAACCATCCCGGTCATGGCCTCGTCTGGGAGTTGCAGCTCTGTAAAATAAAACAAAAAATCAGAAAGTTTTAATATGAAAAATGATCTCAAAGATAATGTATATGGCCATTTTCTTTAATTAAAATTCTCCTCAAAATGTAAACAATGCTTTGGGACTGTAAAAAAAAAAAAAAAAAGTTTTAGTTGTTATTTAGAAATGTGCATGACTTGTGACAAAYAGAAGTACTGATTAATTTATGCAAACTGCTGTTCAATATGTTCAAACACGTTTGGTGGCGCTTTATAGGTCTTTCATGGAGAAAAAAAGTTGGATAGAGGGCCTCTTTAAACAGGTGCAGAGTTTGGTATAATGTAGTTGAGCGAGAAGCCCCGAGATGACGTAGCAGAGGCAATATTAAGGCGGAGATACTCACAGTACCCTGTGCTTACCATAGCTGAGGTAATATGCATTCCCAACACCCGTGTTCAGTGGCGATACACATTAACCCATTTGTATAGCATTTACGGTAATTCATTTGCATGAGCACATTTTCAAATCACCCAGGCGAGCTTACATTTACTAAGACAAACAGCTTACAAAAGTCAAAGAGGGAACACAATTGCGCTATTATTCCCATAAAAATTATGATCGATGCGTTCTCGACTGCCAGACGCCATTCTAAAAGATTTAGAACAGCATTCTGAATGAATGCTGTGCAGTCTGCATACAACCGTATTTAGGCAAACGGAAACGAAGCCGTGCTCCGGGGTTTGTGCTAAAATACCAAACACGAGCTAGCATGTTAGCCTTCCAAGTCAGAACTCGCTCAACTAATTTTTACTCAAAATTAATTTGGTGAAGAAATAAAATCACATACACGTTTTCCAATATATATATWTTTTWAAAAACGGTTGTCTGTTTGTGGACATTTATAGACATAATAACCGGTTTATACGGCAATCCTGGATAATAATTAGCCACCAGCTAGCATGTTAAAGTTAGCCGGCCAATTACACAGCTCGTCACTTAGGAAMTTAACACAGAAATTGTGCTTTTTTGCGCTCAATTTTAACGAAACATATATATTCATAGTAAAGCAAACATACAACAAATTATAGTTTTTCAGATTAGTCAACACAACATAAAGTAATGCCAGCTAATCAGGCTAACAGCGGCGGCTTGGTTTGAGGCCTACTCGCTGAACGTTAGCACCATTAGCCCGTAAACATCGTCGTCGCGATCACCGCAAAACTTCAACCATGAATCCAGAAATATACTTATAACAAATCCAAAGCATTTTTCCTAACGTTTACGTACCAGATTGTTCCATGAAATTTTGTTTGTCGAATTTTTTTCTCTCAACTTTTGAAGTTATCTCTTCAACAACATGTGGTCGAGTTACCGAGCTCTCATTCTCTATTTCCTCACAGCGCAGCTACACAAGGACAAGGCTGTCCTGCGCATGCGTACTACGTCTGCAGCTGCTAAAAGGGCGGGCAGTTCACCAGGTGTGAATATGATATGATTCCTTTGGGGGCTGTTTCAATTTTAAAGCTAAGCGTGATTTGACCTGATTATCTACTGATTAACGATTGAAATACGATCGAAATCCTTTCATTTTATTGTTATGAGAAACATTATATTTCGTTCTTTATCCAACACTTTACATTTTCAATTAGTTGGAAAAGAAAAATAAATGTTGGTCACACCATCAACAAATATGTCTCTAATGTCAACGTTTATTGTAAACTGTGGTCTTGGTTCATTTGTACATTCATTTTCTATACCACTTTATCCTGTGCAGGGGCCTGGAAACTATCCCAGGAGACATAAGGTGCCAATCTATCACAGGGCACATATATGCACACTACAGGCAATTTGGGATTGTAAGTTTACATAATTTGCAAGTCTTTCTACAGTTAGAGACTTAGAAACCAGAGAAAATCCACCACGCACAAGGAGAATGCGCAAACTCCCCACACACACCCAAGGGGTGTCAACCCTGGAGGTGCAAGGCCATAGTGCTAACACCATGCTGCCTTGGTCTTGGTTAACCCATTGTAAAATGTGGATTTGTTCATGTGTGCGCACACACACACACACACACACACACACACCAGTTCTATTTAAGTTATTGGATGGCAAGAAAGAATGCTTCTTTTGTAATTATTTAGTTTGTAATACAAATGGACCAAGCCAACCAGTTAATTATTGTAGAAATGTTTATCTGAGGCCACTAGATAAAAGGGTGCCTCAAAGAATCTGAGCTAAAAAGTCTGTACAGACTCATTGATTAAAGAGAACACTTTTATGATGTAAAATAAAATAAAAAATCACCAAATGGATACRGGTTACTGACTTCCAGCTGTCTAATGGTGTTAATGTTCTTTGCAAGACCATGTTAGACTATCAGTGTATGTTACACCTTGTGAGAGTCTATCATGATGATTGGTAACACTCATCACTCATCTTACTCATCATCTATACTTCTTTATCCTGTATTCACGGCCATGGGGGCCCTGGAGTCTATCCCATGAGGCTTAGGACACAAGGCTGCCAGTCCATCACAGGGCACACACATATTCTAATCTGGTTAGTAAAAGTTATCAGTAAAACTCAGAAGATCAAACCTGAAATAAAACATATATGCACACATATATGTTCTATACATTATGTAGAAATGTAGAAAAAAAAAAACAATGGTGCGCATTAAAGATGTCATTTTAAAATAGATGTTAACAAAATACTGCAGTCTTCCAGGAAACACTGGACATAAGGTAGGAATACAACTTGGGTGGGCAGTCAGCCCTTTGCAGGACACCATACAGTATATACACATTTGCATCTAATGCTGGCTACAATGGCCAGTCCACTTGCCATACCAGCATGATTTTTGAAAGGAGGGAGAAAAGAGGATAACCAAAAGAAACCCCAATGGTCACAGGGAGAACAACATGCAAAACTCCACACAACCAGCAACTGTACCAGAGATAGGTAGGAATCTTGAAATAACCACCTTTAAGATAATTATAGCTCATTATAAAGAAACTAGTACAACATCAGATAGTTGTTGGTCAATGGAAAATCAAAAAGTTGTTCTTTATATAAAAATATAACAAATTTTGGAATTTTGGTGCATACATAAGTGTTTTCTGGGGCTGATACCTCAAAATTATTATTATTTTWTATCTGCAGTAGAATGTGTCTGTTCTAGAATGTAGAAAATAATCCAAACTTGTGTCCAAACATTTGACCAGTACTGTGTAAACACACACACACATACAAACAAATGGATTATATTTACAATGCTCCCTTTCCATTATTGCTGCTATTTATCTGTATTACTTTATAAGTTTTGTGGTAATTTTATTACAAGTATTACTTGTAGGTTCATTAGTTGGCCACAATAGATCAGATATATATTTAATATCTGATCTATATATATATATATATGTGTGTATATATATATATAGAAAGAATTTACTTTTTCCCACTAAATGTTCCTGGTTAGCAAACGCGTGGTTTCAATTACTGTAAAAACACAAACACACTTTCGACTTTAATGTTGTAGTAAAAATAATAGACTTTATAGACGCGCCTGCTGTTTTCGAAGCATTATTTAAAATCGACATGACATCACTAAGTCCCGCCCCCTAACGTAAAATGACGCCACCGAGCTGGTTTCCTCTAGTAGGTTGAACATATATACGTAATACGTCTTATAAAAAAAAAACGTGATCATAAAATCATATAACATATTTTTTCTACGTTTGGGAGTTGAATGTTCTTTTGAAGACAGTGTAAAATAWGGTGAAAGCCGAGGTGCTGGAAAGTGAATGGCGTCCATTTCACTCAAGATAGACTCGTGCTCGAGCCTCTCAGTGCACAAGCGCTAAATGGCGTAAGCGCACGAGCGCTTCAGAGGAAGTGGAGGGTGAAGCAGGTCCGCACCTTTTCCGGTAACACAGCGCGGCTGAGGGACTGAAGCGAGCGGGTGAAAGGGGGAGAGAAGAGCGAAGGGGAGAGCGGATTTGGGGGAGTGCGCTGTGTTTGGCAGGTAAWATGATTTTTTTTCTCAGCTCCGAATCACGGGTTTGGAAATTCTTGCGTGGTTTGTGTGTGTTTAATGAGAAAGTAGGCGACGGAGCGGCCGATTAAAGTTGTGCTCTGTGCCTGTGTGTTACCCCTCCCTTTTCTCAACGGCTCTTGTGTTTCAGGGAGAGAAGACACGGAGAACGGAAACTCGGATGAATCAATGACCTTTGGAGCTTTTGTTTGTCTTCGGCTTGCTTCCAGGTTGCTGTTCCGCCATTAAGAGCGCACCGGCCAGCATGAACTCGTGAAGGGAATCCCGGGCGCTTGAATGTGCCGAGTGGCTAAAGCGAGCGGAGAGCCGGCGCACAAGGAGGAAGTCGGAGCTGCTGAGGGCCAGCGAGCGGGCCGCTGTGTTACTGAAGTCTGAAACACATCCAGCTGCACTGTGCACCGAAGGCAAGCTGTTTTAAGAGCTAAGAAGTGGACGTTTAYGGACCTGTCTTGAGCAACAGGGACAGCGAGACGGGTTCAGGAAGGCTGCTCATCCACACCCTCTGGTCTTAACTTGGCGTTTCAGTCAGTATCTTTTCATTCCTCTAAAGTATGCAGATTGATCTAACTCAGAAGTTTTACTAAGTCCTAGAAGAGCCATACTTTTTTGTAGCGAAGCAATAGTTTTGCAGTCTGTTACAGTATCTAGAAGTTGAACCAAAACGTGAAGTATTACAGTAGCACATAACATATCCAAAGGTGATTTACCAAAAAAGAAAAATCTTAAAACTTTTCATCTGTAACAAAAAATAATATATGCACAACCAACAAGATGGGGAAAATGCTTTCAAAGATCTTTGGAAACAAGGAGATGAGAATATTGATGCTTGGACTTGACGCGGCTGGTAAGACTACCATCCTTTACAAACTCAAACTGGGACAGTCGGTCACGACCATTCCGACCGTGGGCTTTAACGTGGAAACGGTCACATATAAGAACGTAAAGTTTAACGTGTGGGATGTCGGCGGTCAGGACAAAATACGTCCACTTTGGCGGCACTACTACACAGGCACACAGGGACTCATCTTTGTGGTGGACTGCGCTGACAGAGATCGCATCGATGAGGCCAGACAGGAGCTGCACCGCATCATCAATGACCGTGAGATGAGGGACGCCATCATCTTGATTTTTGCCAACAAGCAAGATCTACCGGACGCAATGAAGCCACACGAAATTCAAGAGAAGCTTGGCTTGACCCGCATCCGAGACAGGAATTGGTATGTGCAGCCCTCGTGCGCTACCACAGGTGATGGACTATACGAGGGGCTAACCTGGCTCACTTCAAATTACAAATCTTAATGCACTGCTCAGTTGGACTGGTCAGTGCACGAGAAATAGATAGATTAAAAAAGTTAAATGATCAAGAAGCATTTAACAAATCATTCAAAAGAAGTTTGTTTATAATTCTGTTTCTGTTGATTTTGATCATGACCTGTAACGGTTTTCTTTTATAAATATGTACCAATCTTTTCGGCTGACTCTTAAGTTTGCTTCTGGCACTATCATAATTGTTACATACAAATGCCACTTATTGTCTTTCATTATTACATAAAAGTGTTCTTTAGGAAATATGGTTATGTAGATTTCTTTTGCTCTCAATAAGATTTCTTTTTAGTCATTGCATTTTTATATCCTCGCTCATCTTTTCTTTTAATCACTGCACCATTCTTATGTTGTTAGTTGTGCTTGCATTTTGCATTCATGGAACCCAGGTTTTGCTCATGAATATAGTGGGTGTGCCACCCACCCTTTTCTCACAACTCTCACACACTCCAAGGTTTCACCCCCCCCCCTTCCCCACCCAGACACGTTATCTGTCCCAGAATGACATCATAACTCCAATTTGCTTGCTTGTCATCTCACAAGAATTCAGAAATGTAAAGAGTGACATTTTTCCTCTCTGATTGCAAGGAGTTTAAACAGGAAAACAAAGTGATGCCTAGTTTTGGCTGCTCCATGTTCGTAAAGACTTGTGGATATACATGACATTTTCTCTCTTTTTGTGACACTGGCTGTTTTTTTGTTTTTTTTCTTATTTGTTTTAAGGGGGCGGAGATTCCCCTGCAAACGAGTGTTAACATTGTTTGGCTTGTTTTCTTGGAAAGAACAAACAAAGGGAGTTTCACAAGAGATGAGCCAACATGACAGAGTCACAGGAGGAGAGATTTCTCTAATGGTGTCAGTGAGCGAGCAGGTACAAGGGCCGTTCACTCAAATGAGCAAGTCAGCATTTCTGTTCTGACCTTGTGTCCCAAAAAAGTGTTTACTAACCTTACTACCTTTAGTCACCTGGATCTTTTACGGTGCTCTGGATTCTGATCTGCAAATACAATAATCGGCAGCTGCACAATGCAGCTGGACAAGCCTATTTTTGTTTTAATGAATTACAATAAATGATTTGTTGTATTATTTAGAGACATTTGTTATGCTGAAGACAAAATAAAAAAAAACAAACCATATTCCAGTTCCACAATGAAAGTGCACCTTCTTGAGACTGGCGGTAAAGAATATACATAGTTATAAATTTGATTAGTTGTAGAAATTATTCCCAAAATAAATTTAAGCAAAGTGAGAAGAAAATGGTTTCATTATTAGTTTCAGTATTCATTTCTTATACTTTGCGGAAGGACTGTTCTTCAGAGCAAAGTAAACAAAATCCAAAGTTCATCAGTTCAACTCTCATTGAACTGATCATTCATTCTTTTTTTATAATGTCGTTCAAATGCACATATTAATATTCCAACTATTAGTGTTTGATTTAAAATCATTTTCACACCTGCTTAAATCATGCTTCCTGTTTTCATAGATGATTCACTATTTCCAGTGATCGGACCAAAGATATGTGCTGCTTATAATTTTGATAGCATTTTTCAGMTGTTAATCATGCACCTATCAACAGGAACGTGGAAATGATCCTATGCACATTTTACATTAAGTAACAGACCAATTTGAGAACCATTAGGAGAACCGCGAATACTTGATGACCTCATCCTCTAAATGTAGGAACGCCTGAGTGAAGTCATGGGTCCTTTCAGGTCTGTGACTTATCTCCTTCTGGTGTAGCTAAAATTGAAGATAATTTTCAACCAGTGTCCTTATTAAAGGAGTTTGCTGTGACCCAATAACGTAAAATACCCAGGTCTTTAGTGTTTATTAGGTTATACTAGTCTCTAGCAGTGAGCACACAGTGTAAAATCTAATACTGTAATATGGGAACRTCAAGCCAAAGCTGCATATCAATACATTAAATGGAGGTTGCTTTGGAGTTTGACCTRTTGCTATGTTGAAAGTGCTACAAAATACACTATTTTCAACCAGATCGCTACTGACATGAAGAACACTCCTATCAATGTTGGGTTAATAAGTTCCTAAACAAATCAAACATCTGTTACTTCAAATGTGCACAAGGTCATTCCATATGTGCTTCTGAGCATCTGACCACATTGTCAGCATTAATGTTAAAAATGAAATGGGGAAATCTTTGTGCATAAAGCTGAAACATCTGAAACATCGAGTATCTGAGGTATTCATTTTTTTGTTTGTTTGTTTCTGTGTTCAGAAGTTCTGAGCGGTTGCTTTTGTCACAGTTCATATGTAGGCCAGTGAACTTCAAAGTGGGGACCAGTTTTTTATGGTCAGAAGTCACTTTATATTGGTTTAAGTGAAAGCTTGACTGAAAAACAAGTAGGATTATAAATAATGCAAACTTGGAGGTAATGTTCTGTCAGTGGAAGGTTCAGCAACATGCAATGCTCCTGTTAAAGAGGTCTGTTGCTACAAAAAGTGAGAACCCTTTCTCTGAGTGACACTTCTTTTGCTTTAGTAGTTGTTCAGACTGTTGCGACTGCAGATTTTAGACTCACAAACACCAGCCATTATGTTGTACTCAATGAGGGAGGGTGGATTTGTATACTCTGTCTAAAGGTAGTTCTCAAAACAATGAGGCTAAACAAGGCCTTGTTAGTTCCCTGTATTGTTCAGTCCGGCAGCACTCCTAGTTTTTAATCCTGTTTCCTACATGCAGAATAAGACCAGATAGAATTCTGCATATATCCCCTATAATAGAGATAAATAACCTAATCCAATAATAACATTATGTCACAAAAGCACGTAAACATATTTATGTGTCATGTTGGATTTACTATCACAAATGCAACAAAACCTTGCTG
>QMIH01002405.1:6360-24795 GCA_003987875.1 Clarias batrachus | reverse complement strand
TATAATTGATTCATTACCAGTTCAAACCTTATCTGACCAAAACTAAAGAAAAAAAATGCATCCAATGCTTCCTCTGGAATAGAAACCAGGCCCACTGACCTGCTCTGTTTCTCTTGTTTTTGTGCTGACTAAAAGACGGCCTTCTCAGCAGGAGCACAATCTTAACTTAAAAACTGCACAATGTTACACACATCAAGCAAAAAATGATCTCCTGTGGTGGATGGCAACAAATAACTATTTCTCTGATTTTGTGTCAGCATTTTAATCAGACTATAGCTTCTTTATGGCTGCCAGAGCAGATACAATATCCATTACACTATATTATATCATCACTAAGCCTTGATAGATACAGAGTATTAACTCAGATATGGCCATCTGTTTTAATAGTATCCACTGACCCGAAATACAGGTATTTGAATGGGTTTCAGATATGTTTTTCTATTAACAGAATAAGATACTTAAATTTAGCAGTTTAGAATAACTATTTCATACATCTGTCATAATTGATCATCACTACACTGAGACAATAATTTTTTTGATGATGATCCACTGGAGCCTCTCCTTATGAACAAGCCACGCCCTCTCACTATCATATGAGTGGTGGTGGACATGAGGCAGTGTTTCATGTATAAAGTAGGAAATATAAGACAAATGACTAAATGTGCTGAAGTCAATATAACAGGAACAATATGTGATCCAGTCTGTGAAAACTTAGTCATTCGTTATGATCCACTGTTTTCTACATAAAATCATATATAGAATGGTTTTATGGTGAAAAYGTGACKCAAAAAAATGACTTTAGCCGGGTTTTCACAGAAAGGGTCACATATACAGTAAAATTGAAAAATAATAACTGACATTAACTGAAAAAAGCATAGTATAAAAGGTGCCACAGWGACATGTTGAGTAGTGTTGCTRCTTCACAGCTCCAGGCCCCCTGGTTTGACCCTATATTTAGGATTCTCTGTGTGTGTAGTTTGTGTGGGTTTCCTCTGGGTTATCTGGTTTCCTTTCATTGTCCAAAAACATGCAGTTAGGTGGATTGGCTATTGTGCACTGCTACTAAACGGGCATCACGTCTGTGGTGAATGCTTCCAACTTGTGCAAAGTGTTATAGATATTGACTCCAGAATCACTGTGATTATAATCCAAAATAAAACAATTATCTAACAATTTATTGCATTATGTGAACTATTTGAGTCTTCAAAAAAAAAAAGTGTGGCTAGTTTTTGTATTGATTTATTATTTTACTCAATWATGGGGATTTTATACATGTCACGAAGCATGGGGAAAACTTGCAAACTCCACACACAGAACTGAGGCGGGAATCGTCCCATCGACCCTCAACCCTAATACTGTATTATAGGTACTGGATATTCTAGAGCTTTCACTTGTTTGTTTATATATATATATATATATGTGTGTGTGTGTGTGTGTGTGTGTGTGTGTGTGTGTGTGTGTGTAACGAGGTGAATATACCGAATATAAACGAGGTGTCGAGGTTAACATGTGAATGAGTATGAATAGTCAGTGGAMAGAATAGGTCAAATAGAGACATAGCAATTAAAAGTGACAGTAGTGCAAAAACTGAGTGGTGCGTGGTGCATGACTGAGGTCTGAACAACGTGTGTATTAAAGATTTAATGAGATGAAGAGCAGTGCTGTGTTAGGAAAAAAGGGGAAACCTAAAAGTGCAGCCTGCATTTGGGGAAACACTGCTGTTAGTGCACACAAACGTCAACGTGGCCGTTGAAATCTGTGCCAGTGTGTGCGCCTCCCAGTGGATAAGCTGCTTCTTTGTGCTCTGTGCAAATGCAGGATTTCCTGTGATATGCAGCGCTGATGCAATATGAGATCAGACTATCAWAGTGACTGGACCGGTTCCAGGCGACACTTATGTTTCACAGCAGTCCCTATGACTTAAACCTCAGTCTACAATAATACAGATATAATTCAGTTTCTACTCCAGATGTCCGTTTTATGTATTATTATATGAAGGGGCACCAATTCAACTTACTCGTTCACAACTGAAACAGGATTTAACGTTTAATTAATATCTGACGCTTTTATTAGTCTGTGAGATTGGAATTTCTGTAACTGTTAGCAAGGATTTATCACATAGTATTCTGTAGCGTACTATCGCACACTGACGTAATGATAAAGGCGAGCTTCTCTCTCTGAGAACGTACCATTCTTACTGTTTGCCGGGTGGTGCGGCGCGATTAAATCAATTTCTATATTAACGTGATGGAAAGTTTTGTTCTTAATTAGAGTATGTACGGTKATTATAAAATGTYATATCTCATATGGGTAAGACGTAAATAGATCAACTAGAGATAAAATGTTTGAAGAAGTCATACCAAGTGTTTAGCGCCCCCCTCTGACACCCATGGTACGCTCCACTCTGTCGCGAGCCTTTTTTTTTCCATTCAGCTCCAGTTCGGGTGTTCGTATCGAGCTGCCCCGGGTCTTCCGTTCACCAACACAACAGCGATGTGTCTAAGGAAACCAGTTTGCTATCTTTGGCTCATATCCTGCTGTTAAAATACTCAGTGCTCTAGTTATTATATCAAGTTAGTTGTGAGCAGGCTTTTGTGAGCAGGAAAGAGAGAGAGAGAGCGAGACGTTAGCTCCAGTCCCATGTTGTCGCCGAATCAGAACGAGCATGCCCGCTCCAAAGATCCGGTGAAATACGGCGAACTGGTGATACTCGGGTGAGTAACGTGGCGTTAGCTAGTGGACAAGGCAGCACATGGATGCGCACCTTACCCTGTCTGGCCTTTCTATGGTCGCTTCTTTCATCACATACGGCTTTTACGAGCTCGGAACAACAGTGTGTTCTGTAAAAGTAGCCTAGTAACAGTAATTATATTGTCATGGTGTAATGTCAAGTGTATAACAACTGCATGTTCTCTGAAAGCCTTGTGTGTATTATGCACTACGTTTTAACGTTGTAACTAACATGTGCACTACAGTTACAATGTATCATAAGTAAAAAACATGAATGATAAAGTACTTTCACAGGCAGCACGTTTTCCATTGCAGTGCCATAATACTTACAATAAACATGTGTAAAAGAATTGTAACATCATTGTTACAATATATATATAAAGTTAAACAATGGCATAGTGGCATTGTCACCACTCACCTCCAGGGTTGAGGGTTCGAGTCCCTCCTCAAGTCTGTGCATGTGTAGTTTGTATGTTGTGCTTGCTGGGTTTCCTTCAGGTTCTCCGGTTTCCTCCAACAGTCCAAAGACATGCAGATTAGGCCAATCAGTGTTTCCAAATTGTATGTGCCGTGTATGTGTTTGCTTGCTTTTGCATGGATTGGCACCCTGTCCAGGGTGTACCCTGCCTCATGCCCAAAGTCTCCTCGGATAGGCTCCAGGCCCCCCAGATGAAGACGGAAATGAAATGCACCTGTAAAAGAATTGTAACTGTAACGTAGTATACATAAGGGGCATTGGTGACTCAGTGGTAAGTTTCTCACCTACCATGCAGAAGGCGCGGGTTTGGGTCCCGGCCAATGCTGAAACCCCAACCACTGTATTCAGTGCCTGTTCCAATGCCCAGAAAAAAATGGGAAGGTTGCATCATTAAGGGCCTCCGGTGTAAAACCGGTGTAAGACCTTATACCTCCAGGGACGAGAAGGCCTCAAGTCTGTGTGTGGAKTTTCCTCTGAGTTCTTCTGTTTCCTCCCACATTCCAAAGACATGCAGAGTAGGCTAAATTTTGTTTCCAAATTCCCTATAGTGTGTGAGTGAGTGTGTGTACTGTGATGGATTGGCACCTCATCAAGGATGTACCCCTAGTCCCTTGGGAGAGGCTTCAGTTCTCTCGTGACCCTGAACAGGATAAGAATAGAGTATAGAAATGGGTGAGTGAGAGCAAATAGTATATAACACACAATCAGTCAACACTTGATGCAGATTACACCTGAGATTATTAGTAAGGGTCAAGGAATATGGCTGTCATGTGTCGAAATTTGAACACACAACCTTCTGATTTATTACTTAAAGAATTAACCACTGAGCCACAACAGCTTTGTCAATGTGTGAATTAGTTCGGAGGTGAAAGTGGTTAATCAGTGCAAGCTATATGTGATAGCTTCTGTGGTTCAGTGGTTAAGACTTTGAGAAACAGATTAGAGGGWTGTGTGTTTAAATCCCATCTCATAGCAGGCAAACAGTTTGGGTTGCACTCTCAAGTAAGACCCTTATCCTTCAGCTCAGGTGTATCCAGAAAATAAAAATGTTGAAGATATTACTGTATTTAATTGTTTTAAAGTTGTTCTGGGAAATTCTTCCCAGTTTGATTGCTGTGATTGTCTTTATAATTTTAAGTTTTAGTTTGCATCTGCTCCTACTGCTGTCGAAATATTGATACAGGTTCAACATGGGATTGTTTTGATCCCATGTAGTGCTGGTGTACAAATGTTTTTGATGAACATGGGCCAAGGATTGTTCGTGAGAACACTTGACCCCAAAATTAATGAGTGAGAACACAATTGTTCCACATTTGTGAACCGTGCAGAGTCCAAGTCAAGTCAAGTGGTCTCAGACATGGATTAAATCAAATATAGAAGCCAATCGGACCTGAACAAGAAAGTATATTGCTGTTTTGATGCACTGTCATCTGTGCCGCCTGTCTTCTCCAAAATCTTTGTTTCTGCATTGTATTTACCATTCTCATCGTCTGACCTACACAGCCATAGCTGATACGCGAGATACGCACGAGAGAGTGTTGCTCTGTTTTTTTTTTTTTTTTTTCAGAAATATCAGTAATATTAGGCATTATGCTAAAATTAACTTCCTTGTTCTCTTCTACTCTTATGTTTAATGGCTTTTACCTGACACTGAATAGTAAAATTGTAAACCATTATTCTTTGCTTTAATACTGGTTACAATAAAGTTAAACAGTGAAAACATTGAACGTTACAAGTTATCACAAAATATCACAAGTCAAGTATACAAACTATATCACAAGTATACAAACTAAAGCATAAAAATAACATGCGGCAATGGCTTTGGGGCAATGAACAGTTTGAAGACCTCTTGAAGTTATGCTTTAATGTAAATTCGCTAAATGTTCCTGTTACAGAAACCGTGACGATTTATATCTTGCTTATGTGTTTCAGAACTTACAGTATTAGCACTGCGTTCTCTTTAAGTATTCCCTGTAAATGTGAGCTATGCTGCGTAGTAAATAATATGTTGTGCATCCTATCTAGTACAAAATAGGACGTCTATAAGAGATCTTTTAGGATTAAGTCAGTCTCCTGTTGGTGTTAGCAGACTCCATGGGTGGTGGCACAAATTAATGGGTCTTTTTGCCAGGTCTGTCACGATGTGATACCGTAAACAATAGGAAAATGAAGCCGTGTGTGTTGTTTCAAGTTGTTTAATTATAGTTATGGCTGCTCCGAGCAGTTTGTGATAAGCCATGCAGGCAATGATTGTAATGTGTATTTATGTGAGTGAAATACTTTGCAGATTGCTTATGGTATATGATAGATATAAAAAAAAAACATGAATTTACACAGTTTACTAATTATCTGCAAATGAGTGTTCATCTAAATTCATGCATTGGGGAAAGATGCTACCGTGGGCTCTTTATGTAAATTCCCTAGATATTCGTTGTTATTATCTGGTTTTATACTGAAAATACAATACTGTAAAAAGACCAAAAAAAAAGACAATACTGGTGCAACCAAAGTATATTGATAWTTATTTAAAATACTGGTGAATTCTAATGTCCTATTTAAAAGCGTCTGAGGTAAAATGGAGGGTAAAAAATGTGTCCCGTTATGTAGCTATTTTTAGTTAACATTTTCCACACAGGAACMGGGAATACCACATCTAGTAAACAGGAAATCATAAAACCCAATCCATCCAGAATGGGACTCATAATCATTGTTTATTTTGACATTTTAATCCAGTTTTCTTCAGCATGTCAAGACGTATGTTGTTTGTAATCTAGCATTCCTATTAGTTTCTCTTTAGCTATTGTCAGTTTATTGTAGTCACTAAATAATGTTTGGCAGCATGTTGGCGTTGTGGTTAGTGCTGTGGCCTTGCAACTTTAGGGTCCGAGTTATATTCMCGTCTCGTTTCAATGCTGGAAACTTAAAAACTATGAAATAACACGTATGGAATTAGATAATTAAGTAACAACAACAGTCAGTTGTTATTTTAAGCCATTTTTTTTAGGTCGGCTGTTCTGGAACGTTTCTTGCAATAACAGTATTGTCAAATGCATTTGCAAAACACATCAAGCATCATGATGAAACTGGCTCTCATGAAGACCATCCCAAGACAGCAAGACCAAACCTTACTGCTGCATTTAGAGTTACCAGCCTCAGAAATCGCTGATTAACAGCACCACAGACTAGAGCTGTTATGAAGGCTTTACAGAGCATACAGAGAAGCAGACACATGTATCAATAGCAAATGTTCAAAAGAGATTATTGCATATTTTGTATGCCTTTAGCATTGTTTTATGATGTAGAAAGAAATAAAAATCAGGAAAGACCATGGAATTAGAAAGATTGTCCAGATTTCTGACTTTCTTTGTTTATGCAATTAATAGGTTAAAAGGATTCTGAAATGTATTTACATGAAGAATTAACTACATCACCTAAAGGCTGTTATCACTTATTATTCGAAATGAGTTTCAGCGCACTAATTTGAATGGACAAATAATGAGTGCTGATTTGTGGTACAATAGCACCGGGACATTGTACTGTTTGTGTCCCTTCACTTGTCTGTAATCAACACATCATAATACAACAGTTTAATGAAAAAGGTTACTACACTTAATATAGTCTGTCAGTCAGTCTGTGTGTTAAATGGCAGCTGGCTTATTTTTGTTGAACAAAATATTTGACCATTACTGAAATGTCAATTACTCAAAATGAATCATGACATAATCCTGATGTTGAACTGGATATCAGCGGGGCTGTAATTACCAGTGGCCTTGTGCCTACAGCTGAATCACAGGCATGCTGATATTGTATTTAAAACAGCACTCGTAATTAATGTGGCTTAATTATACAACGGTTAGTCCAGATCAACTAATTTCATGTAATGAGTGGCTTTCAAGGGTATTGTTGATTATCAAATGTAACAGCATTGGGATATTCACTGTTTGTCAATGTTCACTACACAAAACTTTCAATTTCAGCAAATGTTACTGACAGTGCTGCAGGATAATCAGAATGTTGTCACTTATGTTATCACATCTTATTATTGTAATCTGACTTACAGCACAAGTCTGCCGAGGTATTTGACCAGGGTTTTAATGTCATCACCTCGTACATTATGTCATGCTTGAATGTATTCTTGTTATGTAACATGTAATAAGCCTGTTACAACATCACGCAAAACAGGCATAACTTCATAGCATCTTCCTCAGTTCTTGATTTTAGAATAAAAAAAATATAAAAAATTAGTTAACATGTTTAAACCGTAAACCTCAATATATATACTGACCTCATGTGTATACTCATGTGAATTTAAATTCCTTATTATTTTTATTAAGCTTCAAAAATGTGACTTGATAAAACACTGCTATGCCTATCATCTGTTTTGAATGCTTTTCATAGAAAAGTGTCTTAAGAATTCGCCTACATTCGAAGCAGCCTGTACAAAGCTACCTATCAAGRGTGGAATGGAAGACCTCATAGTTTAAAGACCATTATAAAGAATGCATTATAGCTACACTGTAAATTAATTAGAAGAAGAAGAAGACTCATACTGCCCTTTACAATACTGAGAAAAGGTGGGTGATTTAGTTAGTGTAGGATCCCCCCCCTCTCCCCCACGTCCCAACTTATTCTACTAATTTAATTTCACCAGTTCAAATCATAACGTGAGTGTGATCGACTTTGCATAAGATTCAGAGAGCTGTAGTGCCGTCTTCATTTCTCCTGTTTCACGACCACGGCTCGGTTTAAACTAAGATTAAGTGTATAGCGTGACATGTTCAGACAGTACTGACACAGAAATCAAAATGATTATTTGCCATTATTTCGCTGATTCATTATTCTGCATGAGGGACTTGTGGTTAAGTACAGTGCAAACTGTTGTGTATTTCAAACCTAATCCTTATTCAGTATCGCTCCATACTTTACAACGTTTTAATATTAATATTAAAGTGGCATGCTTTTATTTGGATATTTAACCAGAAAGCAGTTAATTTCATTATTGCTTTGAGTAATAAAAYGTATGTTGCTTTAGGAAAGTTTATTTAGCAGACGTGCTGAGGGAGAAGTCTTTGCCATTCTGCTGAATCACTTCTGCCAAGACATGTGTTCTGTATTGTGAAGATGAAGATTTGTCCATGAGTCGTACTTGACGTTTTACTATGTCTGTGTTTGTGTGTAATAGATTGATGTTGGCTTTGACTGAAATCTAAGCTATAATTATCTGTCCATGACTATAGATCTTTCTGCTAATATCTGATAATGTTCAGAGCTTTTAGGCTGGYGTGAATATACAAGAGGAAATTTGTTTGAATATTTTATTTTCTCTGTGAGTGTGAGGGTGTGGGGTGTGGGTGTGCATGTGCGCAAGTGCACTCGTGTGAACACTGGTTCTGCTGTGCTGCTCTTCCGTCTCTGCTGCCTCACTGTGCAGTGCTGAACTAGCACATTGACCAGTCTGGACACGGTCAATGCTTTTGCACCACTGCAAACAAGTGCAGACATTTTATAAAACCGACTCACAAATGCGAGCAATATCTATACCGTAAACCTCAAAATCAATTGTGTATACTTTACTTCCTTTGAAAAACGAGTACGTCTTTAATTGCGTTCATTCAGTGCTAACCCAGGCCCTAACCTGACATTTAACATCTTTAACTTTTCATATGAAACGAGTTTGTGCGAGATCATGCTCAAACCTTGAGGCCTGCATGAAAACCTGGCCAAACATCAAAATCCGAAATGCTGTTTAGCCTGGATTCTTTATTGCCTAGACAAGCTTAACTACCAGAAATTACAGCAAACACATGGCGGAGTTCATAGGACAAGGTTGTGATTGCCCTTAGGGCTATTGAAATACAAACCGGCTGAACGACTCTGCAGATTCCCATGCTTTGCCTCAGTTGTGCTGTTTGTCACTGATAGCTGCAGGAAGAACAAAAGAGCCTTTCTATGTCAGCAGCGGACTGGAGGCTGCAGAGACTAAATGCCAAACTGAGTTAGTGTGCATGAAGCATTCAGATGCCTCTGAGAACCAGTACATGTGGAACACCGGAGAGATCTCTTTACCTATTATGGAGCACCACGTGCATCTGAGATTRTCTGAAAGCCTCTTAAGTGAAGCTTTCCCTTTGTGTTTTCATCCTTGCCTCATAATACAAAGCACTGGAAAAGAATTCCCCTACAAAATCTTGGAGTCTATCCTCTGAACRCACGACTAGACCAGACACGTTTCTTAGTACTGCCCTGGTTGGTGGCATTCATTGTCTGCCCATGCACCGCCCCCGAAACCTGTCGAGGCACAAATGTTTATTGTTATAGATGAATGGATAACTTTTCTGTTCCTCATTTTTTGACACCTTCCTCTCTGTATATATGTGTTTTAGTGAAGTATTAGCTACAGTAGAACCTGCCAGTTGAAAGATCCTGGGAAAACAAAGGGAAGTAAATGGTTTATGTTTGCAATGCCCCTTTGAATTCACTCATCACCTAATAAAAAAATCTTCATTTTGAGATTTTCGGTAATAAAMCTGAAAGAAAAATGAGTGCGAGAAATAGAAAGGGAGAGAGTTTTTATCTATGAGGGGTATTCAGGTCAAACTGGGATTATCTGGGAATTTCTTGTGAATAAAGGTTTGAAACTGATTAAAATTTACAGAAGACTGTACTGTACAGTGAAGAGTCTCTGAGCCGCAGTAGAACATTTGAATGGCGCAAATGTTTTGCATTTTACTGAAGAGATGCATCATTGGAAACTGATACACACAATCATTCACAAACACCACTTACACGGTATAAGAACTCGGTTGAGAGATATTACCACATCCTTGTAAAGTCCTGACATCGCTCCAAGCCGTTTCTACAAGTTCCTGGGAGGCCAGGTTTTCAGGCATAAAGCAGGAAGACTAATCATGGCTCTGGGCTCCTGAGAAAACTTTCCACCTTTATTAGTATCCAATCATTATTGAAATGCTGGGATAAGTTCATTAGCGTAGCAGAGGATTATATAGAGAAATAAAGAGAGTTTTTACTCTCATAACTCTTAAGTGAAGTTTCTGTTATTGCATAATCAAAAGCCCCGGTTACCATAAAATATTGACAATATATTTTCACAAATATTAAAGTAAAACAGTTGTCAGTAGAAATGTCACCTGGTAAATATATTGATTATCACAGATTTTTAGTTGATGATGTATGTTTTTTTTTTTATTCATGTCCAGGTACAATGGCTCTCTTCCTGGTGGAGACAAGGGGAGGAAAAGGAGTCGCTTTGCTCTGCACAGGCGGGCAAAAGCTAACGGTGTCAAGCCAAGCGCCGTGCACATCCTCAGCAATCCACAAGACAGTAAGGTGTGTGGTGTAATTTAAGACAAAGGGATTCATTCCAGGCRTTGTGACTATCCTGTGTTTATTACATTTAAAATGGCTCTAAAGCATAGCACTGATATATCATAGGGGTTGTAATTAAAGAGGAGATGTGACCTTTTGTTTCAGGCGGTTAATAGCAAGGGGCAGCACAGTATCTCCTTCACACTCTCTAGGAATCAGACTGTGGTGGTRGAATACTGTCATGATGATGACACAGATATGTTTCAGGTGAGACACTTAAAAATATCCTTTAAAAAATCCACATTTATTTTATGAGGCAATGCATACAGAGGTGCTTACAGATCCATCTACATCTGCATTTACAATCTATAATTTGTTGTTAAGGTYATCAGACGTGATCTGTTAGTTTGCTTGTTGTCAGAAAGGCTGTTTGGATATGATCAGGAGGTAGCAAAAGGATTAACAMTAAGAACAAAACATATTCATGTACAAGAGTGAGTCAAAAATTATCTGCACTCCAGGTGTATTAAAACTTGTCAGCACTTTCCGTTCAAGGCTCCTGTCTGCACAGTCGCTGTTGTGCAGGTTTAAACGTGTTACATCAGTTCATTTGTAACTGCAGCGAGAGCAAAAATGGATGCCCCACTTGTGATTTGCACGAAAGAAGAGCAGCGTGCAGTGATTAGGTTTTTGCTGTCTGGGGGTGCAGCTGGTGCCAAAACAACTCACAGAAGAGCTTAAACAGAAGCRTTTGGATATCTACAAACAAAATCTGGACCGATACTCTAAGGAAGGTGAACTTTTCTTAAAGAGAATCATTACTGGTGACGAGGCATGGATTCGTGGAACGGAAAAATCCTCAATCACCGACCAAGAAAAAGTTCAAAAGTCAACCATCAGTGGCAAAATTCATGCTTACAGTTTTCTGGGATGCTCAAGGCCCAGTATTGGAACATTATCAGAAAAATCAGCTGTGTGGATTACAGTCAGATGCTTATTGAAGTGCTAAAGCCTAAACTTTAGATTAAACACTGAGGACTGTGTGATTTCGCATGACAATGCATGTCCGCAGACTTGACACTTGCATGCACACACTGTTGACACTCGGGTTCTCCCTTTAGTCTTGATCTTGCTTTCACCTGGAATCACCCATACACAGAAAAAGATTCACATCTGATTAAGAGGTGAAGGCAGCAGTACATGTGTGGTTCTCAGCTGAGTCTCAAACATTTTTAATGATGGAATACGAAAGGTTGTTGACAGATGGACAAAGTATATTGAAAACAAAGAGATGGTTTAAAATGGTGAAAAATGATGTAATTCTCTTCTCTAAAAATGTATTAGTGCAGACTCACCCTTGTAGAAGGCATTTTATTATAGCATTTTTGTAGGTATCTTTACAGTAGTTCCTTACATGTTGCTAAGACCTTTTCATAGCACTGTATGCTTTATTAATTATGCATATTGTAGGGAACCGTCTTGTCTATGCTCTATTTGGGAAAATTATTAKTATTATTTTTTTCCTTTTCTGTTTTTTTTTTCTTCTTTTCTCTAGCATTGTTTGCTCCTCTGCACATGATGGGAATTGGTGTGAAATTAAAATATGAAAATGATTGTTTCCTGTTCCTGAAGTTAACATTGTCCTATGATGTGAAACTTCATTCGCTTCCTAACAGTACTATAATACAAAATATAATTTCAAATCATTGCCATCTTAACAAAAGTTATCATCAAAGCTTCCAGATGATAGCAAGGTGTAAATGATGTCATGTTCATTTGACACATTTTGAGATGTAGCATTTTATAAAACCACTTGGTTTTTCCATTGTCTCTAGATTGGCCGTTCCACTGAGAGCCCCATAGACTTTGTGGTGACGGATACCCCWGGAGGATCAAAAGAGAGCGAGGACTCTGTCGCACCCAGTACCATCTCACGCTTTGCCTGCAGAGTGGTGTGTGAGCGCAACCCCCCCTACACTGCCCGTATTTATGCAGCTGGCTTTGACTCCTCCAAAAACATATTCCTCGGGGTTGGTATTCCTTCACTGCTTTTGGAAATATTTGTGTCATTTTAAGGTTTGCTTTTTTATTACACAAGGCAGTAGTKCATGAAAAAGGCAACATATGGTTGTCCATCATGTTTAGTACGCTATCAGAAGAAGGCAGTGCAGCTTGACTGTCTTCCATGTGGCACTCCTGTAATGTAGTTATAATAATGGATTGCCACACTTATTGTAAGTGTTAGCAGACTCTCCTCTAATGTGTCTAGAGAGATTTCCATTTAGATCTCAAGTGGTCAAGAGCGTGAAATGATCCGGGTTAAGCACAGGAGTCTGACGGTGTGAAGAGTACACAAATGAAACAAGAAAAAGGGAACTACACAGGGGAAAGTTTGAGTGGACAAATCAGTAGAGACACCAAGTTTCCACGTCAAGGCTGTTGGGTTTTTATTTAGTTGGGCAGTGGACATGTTAGCTCCAGCAGGCTTGCATTCATCTGGATTTTTTWAAAATCATCCAGTGAAAGACATAACTTTACCTGCTATTGACTTCAAATGTTTTATTAAGTTTATATTTGGTATATATGAACAGAATGTGCTTCACACTGTTGATGCTATCTCGATGCTATGGCTAAAGGTATGAATCCCGCTGCCTTGTGCACTACATGCTTTTAATTAGCACACATGGAAGGCGCATGACCTTTTCACAGTCACGAACGTGCAGGTATGAGGAAAGACTTGGCCGTGTAATGTTCTCTAATAGCTCTCCTGCTAGCAATTTAAACGTATATAAAAAAAGTAAGTTTATAGGCAGTCTTAAATAATATTTTACAAGTGACATAAGGACGGAATTGTACTATAGCTCGTGTCTGAAAAGTTGACCAGTAACTTGGTGGGTTTTTGTCAAATACACAAACCTGATGTGATCCTTTGATACTGACTGTGGCTGATGTTGTTCCCTACACAGGAAATGTGTATTACTATAAATGTTTATAACTTAGCTAATGTACATTTCTGTACAATGAAAACATTGACCTAGGCTAGGGCTTACACTTGCATGTTGGCTTAACTAATGAACTTATTTTTGTCCACTGAAATCTTTAAATATGCAGTTTTAGACTTCCAGTTTCATGGTTTCTTTAATAGTATTAACACAAGACACACTTCAATGGAGCTAAAGGGTCCAGACATGCTCCAACATGAGAGTGCTCGTGTGACATCCATAGTTTTTCAGTACTCATCTGGAAGAATTTGAGTGCCTGCACAGGGCCGTGACCCCAAACTCACTTATTCCTTCAGGATGAACTGGACCACTGACTGCACCATAAGTCTTCTCATTCCCAACATCARTTGCTGCCCTTACTAATGCCCTTGTAATGTACAAATCCGCCCTGCAACGTCTTAAAATCTAGTGGAAAGCCTTCCCAGAAGAGTGGATGTTATTATAACAGCACAGTTGGACTCAATCAGGAKTTCAAAAAACACATATGCGTGTGATGCCAAGGCATCCCCAAGTGTTTATGTTGGATCTAGACCGTCCTACAGGCTGTTATTACACTTCATATATTATATTTTATGTACAGTCCTTCATATATAATTTTCGTTCTTTAGGAAAAAGCAACAAAGTGGAAGAACCCAGATGGTCAGATGGATGGCCTCACAACCAATGGAGTACTGGTGATGCATCCACAAGGTTTCCCAGAAGAGTCCAAACAGGGCATGTGGAGGGAGATTTCTGTCTGTGGAAATGTCTACACTCTGAGAGAGACCAGGTCAGGCCCCATCCGTGGCCAACTGGTAAGTAAGATCACTTAAACCATATACTTCGCTCGCTCCCACAGCAGACCACTAGAAATAGCAGATGACTAAATTCTTAATATAAGCAGGCACATAGCACAAACACATTATGTTTTATGGTATTTTGTGTTAGTTTATACACCAGAAGAAGTAAAAAGTGTCTAAATCAAACTTGAGACTTGARACACATTGTCTTGTGTATGCAAATTTTGAAGACATTTGACCCAAAATAGGGTTGCAGAAGAGCTAATAATAAGTTAATCTAGAGGTGTACATCTAAACATGATGAGAACAAAAACATACCTGCCATAATCTTAAGTTATTCTTTTGTGTGTTTATTATTAAAAATTATTAGTTTAATCAGCTTACTCAGTCAGAAATAAMTGTTATGTAATACAATGGTTGGTGTGTTTTTATGATTTTTCTCTAATGTTACTGCATTGTTTTATTACTTTAGGCTCAGGGTGAAAGCAGTGCCCTGAAGGACGGCTCTCTGGTAGACCTGTGTGGTGCAACGTTGCTGTGGCGCACCGCCGAAGGCTTGCTTAAAGCACCCACTCTGCGTCACCTTGACGCCTTGCGACTGGAGCTTAATGCAGCGCGTCCACAGTGCCCAGTTGGCCTAAGCACGCTGGCGTTTCCCAGCCTACCCCGTAGCCACAGCCTGGAAGAACGCCAGCCTTGGGCTTACCTTACCTGCGGCCATGTGCACGGCCGACATGACTGGGGTCAAAAGCCTGAGCACAGCCGCGAGCGCGAGGCAGGTCCTAGCACAGGTGGCAGAAGGGAGTGCCCTTTGTGCCGATCGCTAGGGCCCTACGTGCCCTTGTGGCTGGGCTGCGAGCCTGCGTTCTACGTGGACGCAGGGGCTCCCACCCATGCTTTTGTTCCCTGCGGCCACGTGTGCTCAGAGAGGACGGCAAAGTACTGGGCTGAGACATCGCTGCCACACGGGACCCACGCCTTCCAGCCCATATGCCCGTTCTGCTCAACACCCCTGACAGGCACACCCGGCTTCACCCGCCTCATCTTTCAAGGGCCTGTCGATTGACAAGTAGCCACAGCGGGTACAAAGCATGATAGGAGCGCTTTCTTGGGAGTGTGTTCATACTGTAGATACACATGCTGAAATCACATGCAAATCTACCGTAGCTTCCTTAGTATATGCACACACACACTTAACTCAGTATGTGTATTTTGCATTTGAATGCAGCCCTGAGTTAGCCTGGTTAGCAAATTGTTTTTTATCTTGCTAGTTATATCACCGTATTTCATCTTTCATGGATTCGGTCAGGCACTGACACAGTCGCGAGCCAGATCTTTATGCTCTGATGAGTTACAGAGGAAGGTCATGTTTGATGATATTTAAGGTAAATGTTGTAACTGAAGAAAAAAATTCTCCAAGCTATTGGGATCCGTGCTTACTACATGTCAACAACTGTGGTGTAACTGAAAAATCAGCAGCCCAGTTTTAAAAAAAGGCTCTTCTGGATGTAGCAAGCGATTAATTTTGAACTCGCTAATTTGCGGTGATGATTTCGACAACCAGTGCCAGACAGAATCTGTGAAACTGAAACGAATTTACAGTAGCAAGTTGCTCTTCAATTTGAGACTGCAGTATAATACTTATCTATCGCATACTAATTACTGGGCCTCTGGATGCTTATAATAAGTTGTTGGAAAGTTAGTTTGCAGCTCTTTGATGTTTTGATTTTTAGGATCTCAGGACAGGAAATGGGCATCTGCTGTGGAAACTTGTGACTTCTCGAAAGTTTACATCTAGCCTTTAATCTAGGGAGTTAATGTCCATTCTGTTGATGGACTTCTACCTCCATCTATGGCCACATGTACTGCTTCCTCAGTGCATTATATATATATGCTTTCACTGCACTTAACACTAAAAAGGAAAAACCCTTCTACAACACCCATCWTAAGCAATAAGCATTCCTAGAATTAAGCTAAAGCTCAAAAGAGAGATGCAACGACTCAAACATATACTACCTGATTCTAGCTGATGTGTGGTGAACTCGGATTGTAGTCGTTGTACAGTAGGGCTTCACCAAGTCACAAGAAATGTAGCCCTGGTGGTTTTTATTTTTTAGGTTGTTCTTTGTATTGTTATAATTGTTTTAGCATTTAAACAACAGTTGAAGTTGTAGCTGCAGTATACACAGTAGTAGTTTAAACAAACGTCCAGATGTAATATTTTTGTACATGGTTGTGTTACTAAACTTTGACCCAAGGTCGGTCTTTTTTATATAACAAGTGTTTCACGTATATATGTATAAATATATATTATTTTCCTGTGCGAATATGATTTAAATCCTGGAGAGCCCACAGCAGAACTCACTCACAGTATGCCTCACTGTGTCACACTCCGACATGTCATAGGAAACCCTCAATATAGTACGCAGTATGATGAATGTACAATTCTAGGGCCTAGATAATAACTCTGCTGTTCTTGGTGCTATCATTAAATTTAAATGCTTCATATATATTTTTATCTGAACGTCACTGCACTCCTTGGAAGTGTTTAATTGTTTTGGTAACTTGATGTTTAAATCACCCACTAAATCACTTGTACACATGCAGCGCTTTGCACTATGCATGTCTATGATGAGCTTTTTCCAAAAGAAAGCTTTTTAAATTGCAAATATTCAGTGTTAAGACAGATACGCTCTACTTTACCTCACTTGCAAGAGAAGAGACCTCAACTGAACATATTTTTATATTAAGAGATAACGTGATTGATTTTCACTTTTCTTGCTTGTCATGACTTTCTGAATTAAAACTTTTGGCCTTTTTTTTTTCTTCTACCCCAGGGGCATGTATGTCCTATTTGATGCATTCTTTCAATAACCACTGATACTTCTGMGTTAATCTAACTTGTTTAGACAACTCAAAATGATATCCAGCTGTACTGTACTTATCTCCTTCCTGCAAAGTTAGTGCATTTCTTAGTATCGTCACTCCTAAGAGACCAAGACCAAGTTCATATCTTTGTTGTAGTACACACACACATCGCATCCTTAGACATGATTCAGTGTCTTCCCGTTGGCTCAGAAATGCCGCTCTGCCCCCATTCTTAACCTGCAAATGGAACTTGTTCCTTCTGCAAGCTGATAATGGGTGATCTCAGGTTTACACTAGTCAAAGTTTACACTCATCCCAGTGTCTCTATATCACCAACTGGCAGGGCACCATGAGCAAGGTTGGAGATAACGTGCCTGTGTGTTCTAATGTAATTCAGTATCCAGTATTTCTCACAACAGGGTCTTATCTCAGAAAACCCGAAATCTGGGGCAAATACAGGATGTGTGAAATACTTTATTAGTCCAGTTCACTGTCTGCATAACAGTTGTGTGCTGTATCTGTGCTGTACCTCCAGTCATCTTGAAAAGGTTTGCCTTGCTTATAATGCAGCACATACAGGTTCCTCTGGGAGGATTTGCCCTCAAATACATCATTCCTGTCCTAATTAGGATTTTGTCATTTGTCATTTATTATTTGTAATGAGTTGTCAGATATTAAAACGGTATTAATATAAACCCAAATACATGCAATGCCAGATGTGTCACTAATACAATGATGTATAATGCCGTGTGTCATACTTTGACTAGAAGACTGCAATCGGTAATGTTGCAAGCGTGATCAGTTTGAGTATTGTCAGTATTGTGTCCCATCTGAGCGACGTGAAAAAGGCGGCACCTTGTGTTTGACCTCTGTAAAACCTCACTTACAAACCAGTGGTCATGACCTATGACCTTACCACTGTCACATACCACTGAGCACGCCTTAAATACAGCTACAGACTACACAGTGAACACACATACACAGTTACGCTTGAACCCAAGGTGCACTGACAATCCCAAGTCAAAAACTTAATAAAATATATGTTTCCAAAGTAGTTCTCCTGTATTACTTGTGTTTTYTGTTATTTTTGGTGCCATGCTCATGACCTGATTGGCCAGTAGATGGCAAYGTTGGCCTTTTTTGGACTGGTAACAACTTGCTCATTCACAGTCTGCCTGGCAACTTTACATTCTTTTGGACAAAAACCACAACTTTCAGTCTAGTGTACATTGCATAAATTCATGTTTTKTTT
>QMIH01002404.1:21771-66051 GCA_003987875.1 Clarias batrachus | reverse complement strand
TATAATATAATATAATATAATATAATATAATATAATATAATATATAACTGTTATCAAGGAATATGATTGGATGTGAGTCATTCCATGAGTGGTTATAACAGACAGTAACAGCAGTGGGACGTTTAGCTACATGTATCACTCTGCATCACATGTTTTCAAATTATCATTAATAACACTACCTGTCAGTCGCCAGCATGGGTCAAAGTGCATCAGTAGACTCTGTAGTACTGAGGAGAAAACCCAAATTCAAAGCCAGACTGGGAAGTACTTTCAGCGGAAAAAAATAATGGCTACATAGTACTGGTAAGAATGTAAAACTACCTTCTCCCCTGTTAATTAGAGTAACTTATGTTTGCCAACTGTTAGTAACAAGCTCCGCCAGCTGCAGAAGAATATGTGTTGGGAAAGCAAAAGAAAATATTGTGAAGTAACTGTTAACTTTAACGGTATTTTTTTTTCAGTAAATGCATCTATTTAATTCTATCCTTGTTTTACTTGACCCTTAATTTACATGGAAATCACCAACCAAAAGTCTYGTGTTGCATGATAAATAAATAACCAAAATTTTTATTGTGGGCACAAAATCTCTATCATCCTCTTGCCACCATGCGTGGAAAAAAATTCTAGGAGAAGCAATGTTCTCAAAGCCTTGCAGTAGAGTGGGCAAAATTTCCTTCCAGCCAGGTGGTGGACGAGGTGTACCACTTTCAAACCCAGCTGGTAGAAGCCTTTTTTTAATAGCCAGAGCAAGAAGTGGTTTTCTTGTGACCACACAGCTGTTTAGTCAAAAGCCTGTGAAATCTCACTGCATTATGTAAAAATGTCCTTAGGTTTTTATTTTTATTTATTTATTTTTTACTATGCAACTTGCAGGCATTTAAATGACTTATTCCAGATTTCAATAATGCACTGGACAGCTCTTAAACCAGTTCCAGGATTTTCAGCAATCTCCTTAGTATGACCTTCTGAAAACCAGACGCATCTTTTCAGTGACCGCTGGATATGTCTACTGTAATGGTTGTTTACGAAATGACAAGCTACAGTACTCACTGCATTGGTTATGGTTAAATGAAATCTTGCCAGCTGAAACATATTAATCACTGCAGTAACTATCCAGCTTTTTGCTGGCCAGGCAGTGTATTTGTTCATCAATCTGCAGACACTGTTGTCATGCAATATATATTATACATTATATTACCATTGATCTAATAAATAATACATTATGTATTCTAATATTATCATTTTGTCTTGCATGAAAATGTTACACAAAACACGTATTTTAAAGTAACGCAGTAATACGCATGCAGTCAGCAATCAGGTTGTATTGAGCAGTTTTAGACATACCTTTTGTTCGACTGTTTTAAAACCCATATTCAACTGATATTTGTGTGTTGTGTGCTCTGGATTGCTTATTAGAGGGAGTTTCGAGTTTGAGCACCACCACTGGAAAAAAGGTGCACAGTGAAAGGCGAATTAAGATCAGTGTGTCTGAAAAGCTGTCCATTTATGCACTCACTTGTTGCACTTGATGCCACCTCTGCCCACTTTCATATTTTTATGCCTCTTGTCCACATGGCTCAGAGTTGGCAGTGAAATACCTGGCACATGTCTTTGGTGTCTGGGATACATCCAAGTTCACTCCAGATGTGAGTTGCAGATTGAGCCTCAACCAGTCAAGTCCATGCTCCCTAGTTCACATATGGTGTGAAATAAATGCAAACAGATGTTGGTTCAATTAGGTTTCTCCTGTCCTTTTCTTTTAATTAATTTTTCACATTTCCCCTGTGTTGCAAGCATGCGGATATGTCTGATTACTTAATCAAGGCTTTCTTTCTCTCCTTCCTATTCTCATGTCAATTAATCAAGGGTTAGTCATTGGCTTTCTTTATAAGGAAAAGCTGGCATTCTAAAAGATTCCACGCCTGGCTTTGATTCCCATCTCTTCCCATTAAATACTAATATTGATCACTCCCCAGTCCTGGTGTTGTTGCTTCCAGAGCATTGGAGGCTCAGTTGCATTTGATTTGCATGAAGCCATCAAATATGATGCTCCAATTTGATTAAGAGGCACAGTGACATGTACTGGAAAGGTCAGCGGGCTCGTCATGGTGCAGCTGCATAGCAGCCCTGAAGCTTTTTTGGGTCAGGGCTGAGCAGAAAAGTATGTTCCACGAATTGTACACCATCTGAATTCAGAACAATGTGTGTTGTTTTATCAGATGTGCTCCTTTAATTGAAAGCCATGTCTTTTCTACTTCTACTTCTGTCAATCTCTAATTCCTTTTTTTATGGCAGCAGCCTGAGCAGTCACAGTGGCTAGTGAAGACGGATTTTGGTTGGGTTTGGTCGAAGATCTGATACAGTAGTGGATTGATTAATTAGTCATCACGATCGAAGACAAACAGTTTGTGTAACACTCACAAACATAATAAGCCACAACTGTAATACAGATCTCCAGTTTTTACTGTAAGAACCAAAAACCTAATAAATTTCCCACAAACATAGTATAAATACATGATAAACGTAATAAAAATCTGAAAGTTTTAATGACAATTACGGTGGCCCAGAAGGGCAAATCATCTTTCCTGTATATGTGTATGTTTTTTCCCTTGTAAATGTATTCTTTTTCCCTTAAAAATGTATGCTTTTTCTCGTGTAAATGTATTATTTTTCCCGTGTAAATGTATTATTTTCCCCTTAAAATGTATTATTTTTCCCTTGTAAATGTATGCTTTTCGCCTTAAAAATGTATGCTTTTTCCCGTTTGTGCGCAACTACTTTTTCCCATGTGAGAACTCTTTCTCCTGTATTTTGCAAGCTAAAAGCTAAAGCTAATGTGAACAAAGAACCATGCCGGATATCAGCTCCAGTACTTATCATGATGGAATATACAGTGAATTATAGCGTGATAACCTTATAATTCTCACTAAATTTGCAACTGGACACGCTTACCAGGTAATGTTTAATATATCAAATTAATCGAATGTTACTGTTTTAGGCACTAATTATAACTTGTAGCAGTGCTAATGCTATTGGAGTGTTTGCCGAGTGTAAATGTCAGTGATTTAAAAGGAATAAAAGTCTCATTTAGACCATTAAACACTGATGTAAACCATCAAGCTTGGGGAATTATTTAATACGTTTTTAAGTGTTACCTGGGAGTGTCTTTATCGTGACCGAACAAAATTGTCCATGGACGTCCTACTTTTTATTAAAACTGGTATATGACACAGCTGGTGTCTGAAATGTCATGTGACGAGTTCCGACTTTCAGTGGATAGCCTAGATCACTCTTGCCTCATCTGTTGCATTGCCATCTGTTTTTGTACTGTATCTGTTTTATGCTGTTTCTTCTCCTTCTTCTACTTACACTTTCTTATTTTAATACAAATTTTTTTATGATTTAAAAAAAATTGTATATTTTTATTCTTCCTCATTTTGGCCTGTGCCTTTTTCCCATTTTATAATTATGGTCTATCTATCTATGTATCTATCTATCTATGTATCTATCTATCTATCTGTCTATCTGTCTGTCTGTCTGTCTGTCTTTCTGTCAATCCATCCATCCTTGTCCTTGCTCTGACCCTTGCTTGGACAGTTTAGTGACTGGCCTTCATAAATTGCATGTAACATAACAGCAGAGTTTTTGGAGAACTAAAAATTCTCTGAAATACTGAGCAGTTTAGGAAGTAGTTGGTCAATTTCAGACCTACAGATCCTAATTACAGCATCCATGGCTTTAAGCCCAGTAACATTGGAAAGAGAAATTGAGCGCCAGAAGGCTCTACAGGCCAGGCATGCTTTACATGCTGTGTAGCTTCGAACTCTTAACCAACTACATAATCCTATTAATCAAATATTGTTTTCCGAGGATAGTCACTTGTAATTAAGCGAGTAACTGTGAAAGCCCACATGGAGGGTTGTTTATTTGATAATATATACATTTAATTTAGATATAATATATAAATGTAATTTTGTACATCAAAGGTGAGGTGAATTGTTGGTCACAGAATATCAGAACATCCCTGAAGCTAAGGAGATGATCCTTGTCCCAGAAGACTCGTTTTTACCTTTCTTTTTTTTTCTTTAGCTTGTTGATGTCAAAGATGATATGCAGCAATTTTGCTTCTTTATACAATTGCCTGCAGTTCTTTAGATACTTCTTATTGATGCAATTATGAGTCTTTTTTTGCTGCATCTCTTAAATTGCATTTCTTTGGAAAGTTCAGACTAAAATATCTATCTTATGTCCAGAGGTGAGTAGCCAAAAAAATGTACGCAAGTAAGGGTAACTGTTTCAATCGTGATGTCTGATTNTATATATATATATATATATATGGTTGTGGTCATGTGACTACATGTGGTTATTGTTACCACGGCTGATTGGTCAAACAGAGTCAGGAGATTATTGTTACTGTGTCTGATTGGTGTCAAGTGCTAGAGATACGGCAGCAAGTGTCGAATAAAAGTAAACTGTAAAAAGTAAAAACTGAAGTCGAATGTAGCAGAGTAAAAGTAGCATTCCTTCTTCACAAATCTACTCAAGTAAAGGTAATGAGTATGGTGCAGTAAAACTACTGATGTAAGTTTTTTTTTTTTTTCAAAAAGTTACTGAAGTAATTGTAACACAGTAAATATAACTCATTACTTCCCACCTCTGCTTATGTATGGCATTTTTTTACCTGCCTTACTCACCAGAGATGATTTTTTTTTCAATGATCGTGTGAATTTGTGTAGATTTTGCTCTTGACAGAACTCCATTGTTTATGACAAATTCCCATTTGATGTTCAAGATCAATCACAGTTTTGCTTCCTGAAATCTTTTATGTTGCTGTATTTGAAGTTGATATGCTTTTCATGTCTCAAAGCAATAAAGCAGTGCTAAAAGCACCGCAGCTTGATACATCATAGAGGCATTCTATAATTTGGGGTGCATTCCATGTCTGTCTAAATTTATTTATTTATTCTATCATGTTTTACCTTTTAAGAAAATGCATGTAACAATATTACACAAAAATTAAATGCATCTCTGCTTCAAGTAATTTAAAAATTGTCATAATGTTGCCAAATGGACCGTTTTTGCAATGTCTGCTTTGGCAATTGAATGTTTCTCATTTGAACAATTTAAAATATGTACTGCTATAAAAAATTGTCCCTTTCTGAATCTTTTGTATATTTGCCACACTTAAATGGTTGAGATCAAGAAACAAATTTTAATATTACACAAAAATAACTTGAATAAATACATAATGCAGTTTGTAAGTGATTATTTAATTTATTAAGAAATAAATCAGTCCAAACCTACCTGGCCCTATATGAAAAAGTAACCACCCTTGGTAACTCATGAATGAATCATAATTAACCACATTTTTGGAAAGCTGAGTTAAATTTCATTTGCTACAACCAGGCCTGATTACTATCAGACTGTTGAATCAAGGAATTACTTTAATAGAACCTGTGTAACAAAGTGAAGCACAAAAATATCATGCCAAGATCTAAAGAAATTCAAGAACAGATGAGAAACAAAGTAATTTACATGTATCAGTCTTCGAGTTACAAAGCCATTTTTAAGGCTTTGAGACTTCAGCGAACCATAGTGAGAGCCATTATCCAAAAGTGGAGAAAACCTGGGACAGTAGTGAACCTTCCTATGAGTGGCCAGCCTACCAAAATTACTTCAAGACCACAACAACGACTCATCCAGAAGCTCATAAAAGAACCCAAAACAACATCTAAAGCACAGTGATTTGAAACACATTAGCAAGTACACCTCAGAATACCTCAAAAAATACAAAATTAAGGTTTTCTACTTAAATCCGCTTAACCCTCCTATTATCTTTGGGGTCGTTTTGACCCCATTCAATGTTTATGTCACGCACACTCCTAACGTGACCAGCACTAGGACCCGAAAGTAATGCGGTCTCGACTCAGGAAGCATAAAAGGAAACAAGATAGTTCCGCACATCGCTCAGTCATTGAGTTTGCCCATGCTATCTCCGAAGCTTCGTCCGTCTAATCGTGAGTACTCACTTTCTTGGGTTTCGCTTTCGATTGAGTGTGTGTTATTTGAGTGCGAGTTTATATGTGTAGACTCTTGCTCTCGCTCCGAGAGAGTTCTAAAAATAACAGCGTGGTTATCCAGCCTGCTCACGCTACTTCCACGTTTGGATTTACCATCCACGCTACAGGGCTAACTGTTAGTCTTCTGGTCCGTCTCCGTTTGTTTATGACAGAATTACTGAGCCTGAGCCAACAGCAGTAAACCCAGCGGATTACGATCACCTCTGCAATGTGGTTGACCAACATGTTAAGCTGATCTATCAGCTCCGTAGTGTGGTAGCGGTTCTCCGCAAAGGCATCCACGACGTGGCGGAGCTACGGCAGGGGAACACGACCCTCCGCAAGGCGGCCGCTCAGCCGGTTGTTGTCACACCCGTTGCAGCGGCTGCTGCACCGCCACCCCCGCCCCCCCTTCTGATGTCTTCATAGCTCTACCAGATAAGTGGGATGGTATGGGAATTGCAGCATCGTTGGATTTTGAGTTTGAGTTTAATTCCGCCAGATACTGTGTATTGCACTTCTCGTCTCGTTGCTATCCGGGTAGGCAGCTGTGTGGTCCACGGCGGTTCTTCGCTCGGATTCAGCTGTCGCTTATTCATACACCGAATTCACCTGTCAGCTAAAGCTAACTTTTGAACATCCTGCTGCTGAGATGGAGAGCGACTCCAAGTTATATCATCTGCGGCAGGGAGGCTCGTCCGTGAGTCGCTACACGGCGGATTTCCGAACCCTGGCTGTCCAGACCGACTGGGGAGACTCTGCCCTCCGGACAGGCTACTACGAGGGACTGGTTGCGCGCATCAAGGACGAGCTCGCCGGACGGGAACTTCCATCTATGTTGGAGGGCTTAATTCAACTTGCCCTCCGAATTGACCAGCGCCTGCTTGCCCTGACCCAAGCCAGCTCCTCGCACCCTGCCGCCCATCATGCTATCACTGCCCCATTTCACCTCCTGACCCTCCTCCTTCTTCTCTCACACGCCGGTTCCTGAAGCGCGCTCCTCCTTTGCAACTGTACCTACCGGATAAGTCGGTTCTCCACCTCCCGCCGTGGTTGACACCAGAGCCGGGGAACCCATGCAATTAGGACGCGCCTCCTTAACCACTGCAGAACGGGAACACCGCTTCAGAGAGGGGCTCTGCGCATATTGTGTATCGGCAGTACACCACAGAGCCATCTGCCCTCTGCGTCCGGGAAAGGCACAGGCCCGGTGAGCAGTAGGAGCAGCTCACCGGGTTCCATCCACCTCTCCGCTACTTTGACCTTTCCCGCCTCACGGTATGAGCACGCCTCCAGTTTGGCCACAAATGGGTCGAAAGTACTGCGTTCATCGACTCCGGTGCCGCGGGTAACTTTATTGACTCTTCTTACACCAAAAAATGGGGGGAAAAATATAGGTATTATCCCAGCCCGTAAACATCACCTCTGTTGATGGCCGGCCCCTTTCTTCCAGCCCTATCATCTCTCAAACACAGCCCATCACCCTCATCATCAATCAACATGAAGAACAGATTCAATTCTACATCACCTCCATCTCATCTCCTCCCATCATCCTCGGTCACCCGTGGTTATTGCAGCATGACTCACTCATATCTTGGAACCGGATTCTACAATGGGGGCCGACCTGCACCGAACTCTGCCTACGGGCCCGGGCTGGAACGTTCTAGGGAGCCGGAGGCCCCCAAAGTCGACACCAACAGCATCCTGACGGCTTACTGGGACCTGGCTGAAGTGTTTTGTAAAAGACGAGCCACCCACCTACCTCCTCATCGCCCCTACGACCTGGCAATTGACCTTTAGCCGGGTTCCGTCCCGCCCAGCGGCCATCTCTACTCAATATCTTCCACCGAGATGCAGGCGATGGAGGAGTATGTTTCCAGCGCTCTTCGCCAAGGTACCATCCTGCTCACCCTCCTCCTCACCTGCTGCCATGGAGTTTTTYTTGGTAAAGAAAAAAGGCGGTGACTTACGTCCATGTGTCGATTATCGGGGGCTCAACGATATCACCATCAAGAACCGACACCCATTGCCGCTTACCAACTCTTTCCTGGACGCCCTCTCTGGTGCCACCATTTTTACTAAGTTGGACCTCCGGAGCACCTACAACTTGGTGCGCATTAGAGAGGGCAATGAGTGGAAAACGGCCTTTATCACCCCCACAGGACACTATGAAAGCCTGTTCATCCCTTTTGGCCTCACAATCCCTTTTGGATCAACAATTCATCAACGATATTCTCAGAGACAGGCTGGGTGTTCGTTTACCTAGACGACATCCTCATTTACTCCGGGACTGTTGACGAACAAACCCAACACGTCAGAGCGGTTCTCAAGAGATTGCTCACCCATCAGCTGTACTGTAAGTTGGAGAAGTGCGCTTTCCATGAGCACTCCACCACGTTCCTGGGTTTTGTCATCTCGTCCAAAGGTGTGGCCATGGACCCGCAGAAACTTGAAGTTGTGCGTCATTGGCCCCTACCCAAGACCCTCAAACAACTTCAATGGTTTCTCGGCTTTATCCGGGACTACTGCACAGTTGCAGCTCCTTTAACTGCTCTGACTTGCCCATCCTCTCACCACTTCAACCCCAACCCTACTGCCATTTTCCGCCGGTTCACCTCTGCTCCTATCCTTCTCCACCCCGATGCAGACAAGCCATTTGTTGTGGAGGTGGACGTTTCGGATGTGGGCGCCGGGGCTATTCTCTCGCAATGAGGTCCAGACCAGAAGCTGCACTCTTGCAGTTTCTTCTTCAAAAAATTTTACTCCACTCAGCAGCGATACGGGGTAGGGGACCGCGAGCTGTTGGCCATAAAGTGGGCCTTGGAGGAATGGCGACACTGGCTCCAGGGCGCCAGAGAGCCATTCATCGTCTGGACCGACCATCAGAATCTAATCACCATCTGAAAAATTAAACAACTGAATCCTAGGCAGGCGTGGTGGGCGTTATTTTTTGACAATTATAACTTCCATCTGTCATACCGCCCGGGGGTCCAAGAACACCAAGGCCGACGCCCTCTCTTGACAACAAGAGGAAGACGTCCCCCAGTCGGATGTCCTACCATCCACCAAGATCATTGCACCACTCCGTTGGGATCTGGAGATGAGGGTTCGCCAGGCACAGGCTGCGGAGACCGAACCGGCAGGTGTGCCACCTGGTCGACTCTATGTACCCAACACCATCATGACGGAGGTCATCCAATGGGGACATTCCTCTCTTCTCGCTGGACACCCCAGAACGCTTCGCACCCTCTAGTTCATCCAGCGTGCCTTCTGGTGGCCCACCATGACCAAGGATGTGCACGAGTTCGTCCAGGCGTGCCCAGTGTGTGCCAGGGCCAAGGATGTAAATCAACCATCTCCAGGCGAGCTTCAACCACTTCCTGTTCCCCGTCTGCCCTGGAATCACATTGCCGTCGACTTCATCACGTGCCTGCCGGTTTCCGAAGGAAAGAACACCATCCTCACAATCGTCGACCGGTTATCCAAAGCTGTGCACCTGGTGGCCCTCACGTCAGCTAAGAAAACAGCCGAGCTGATATTAGAACATGTAGTCCGCCTGCATGGGTTCCCAAAGGACATCGTCTCGGACAGGGGGCCTCAGTTCACCTCACGGTTCTGGAAGGCCTTCTGCTGTCTAATCTATTCCACCTGCAGTCTGTTCTCCGGCTACCACCCACAGACTAATGGTCAGACGGAATGGACCAACCAGCAACTGGAGCGCTACTTGAGGTGCTTTGTCGCCGACCGTCAGTGCTCCTGGGCTCGCTACCTCATCTGGGCAGAATTATCCCACAACCTCCACGTATCATCCGCCACCAGCTTAAGCCCATTTGATGCATGCTACGGTTTCCAGCCTCTGATGTTCGACCACCAAGAACCGGAGGTTGAAGTATTGTCGGCCCAACAGTTGGTCCGTCGGTGTCGACGGCTATGGAATCAAGCAAACCTTGCCATCCAACACGCCAACACCTGCTATATCACTCAGCACCGCCGTCGACACCCACCGGGGCAATTGTACCACGTAGGTGACAAAGTATGGCTGTCCACAAAAAATCTACATCTGCAGACAGAATCCAGAAAATTATCACCTCGATTCATCGGTCCATACCGCATCACCCTCCGAATCAACCCCGTCACCTACCGGCTCCAGCTGCCTGTGGTGCTCCGGATCCACCCAGTATTCCATATTTCCCAGCTCAAACCCTTCATCACTTCACCTATGGAACTACTGATAATTCAGATGATATGGGAGAGGGGAAAACATTTGACATTTCCTACTTTGTTGGGGTGGGAAAATATGGTTCCTGTGAAGATTATTGATAGTTCAACCAACATAGGGGTGGAGCAAACATATAAAAGCTTATAAAAATAAAAGATTATAACAGAATCTGAACCATTTCTCATGTTGAGGAGGACGCTGATTATGTGGGGATGAGAACAAGACCCTCTGTGTTGATCCTCCTGTTGTGTTTCAAACACAGTACGGTACCTTTCAAAAATGCAAAATTATTATAGTCCGACTAAAGCGTGACACACTTACAACAATATGGGATGTAATGGACAAGTGGCTTCAGCGATTACCCTTTCTTCACAATCCAGGTTCCCACCTGACTATAGATGAAGGTCTGGTTGCATTTTGTTAGTCATTTTAGTTGTCCTTTCACACAATACATGCCATGCCGAACAAACCAGCCAAATACAGTATCAAAATATGGTGCACAGTCCAGTTATGTCTGGAATATGCAAGTGTACACTGGTGTTTTCCTGAGGAAGCACTTGAAAACAATCAAGACATGAGGGTGATCCTTGACATGGCTGAAGGACTGAATGGTCATAATAAAACCTTTCATATATATTTTTGACATGGTACATCCTGAGTCAAGAACTTCTAAAAAGGAACGTTACCAGGTTGTTGGGAACAGTGAGAAAAAACAAGCTGAAAGTTCCTCTAAGTTGCTTGTGATGAAGAACAGAAGGGTGAATCTTCAATGTTTGCTTGCCTTCACTAAGAGAGCCACTATTGTCTCCAATTGCCTCAAGAGAACGAAAATGTCCTGCTGATGAGCACCATGTGCAAAGATGCTGTCCTGAGCACCAGAGAAGACAGGAAACCACAAATGGTCTTGGAGTACAACGAAAGGTTGATAACTTGAAAAAGGCCACAGCCAAATATAGCTTCATGATTGCCTGTTGGCCCCTTGTAACTTTCTTCAACATTATTAATTTGAGGACTTACAAGGCCTCCCTTTGTAATAGGGAGTGAAATGAACAAGGACTGTAAGAGCAGAAAACTGAGTTGAAGGAGGATTTTGTTGGAGAAACTGGGTTACATGTTGGTGAAACCTCATATCGAGAGAAGATATCAAAGAAGAATGCATGCACTCACTGCACATACAGTAGTGTGTTCAGTAGTACAGACAATGATGATGATCTTCTACAGACAATGATGATGATGTTGATGATTTTACAAATAAAATTCTTCAAATTTTTTAAAATTGTGTTTGTCTTTCCTGGGGTCAAATTGACCCTGAACATAATACATATTACTATTTTTGATAACAAAAATAGTTTTTTATTCCAAATGTAAGAGATAACAAAAATATTTCTAATTATGGTGGAACCTTGGATTGTGAATCACTTAGTGTGCAAGTGTTTTGCAAGACGAACAAATTTCTTAAATAAATTTTGACTTGTTAAACGAGTGAGGTCTTGATATACAGTACAAGTACTGTAGTATGTATGCGCTTTGTCTGTCACGTAATCACCACAAAGCCAATGGTTCTTCTCTCTCTTTCACTGTGGGATTGTGGGTATTCATCTCCCATGCTCAGTCTCAATTATCAAACTTTTTATTATTTCATTTTTTATATTTGAGTGTTTTGATATACAAGCAGGCTTCCAGAACAAATTATGTTCATAATCCCAGGTTCCAGTGTAGTAATGTTCCAACTATGAACCCTTTCTATACATGGTATATAATGGGCTTTTGTGGAAAATGCTTTAGATAAATGTTAATTCAATGGCTCATGGTTCATGTTAAAGATGTTGTTTGTACTGTGTACAACTTCTATGTAATTTTGTATTCAATTATACTAATGGCCACATTATTAAGTTCACCTGTACAATCTACTGCAATCCAACACAGCAGCCCTTCCATGAATTCATGTAATATAACATATAATATAATAAACAATATACATGTAAGTATATACAGTCTCCAAAATCCCCATAACACCTCTTTAAAATGTTTTAAAACTACAGGACTTCAAAGTAAGGTTTATAGCAGGGCTGCTTATTAAACGTTATTCATTTTAGCTGAAAGTGCCTATTGAACTGTCAACTTAGTGTCAGCAGTACAGTTAGTGTCCTGTAGATTGCAGAACAAAAGCACTTACAAAGCAGTTAAATAGTCAACACTTAATGCAGACTCTAAAATCAGTGACTTTTTTTTTTATTATTAAACAAAATACAGAATGTTGAACTTGGAATTTAAAGTCAGACTGCTGCATTAAACATAGTAAATATACTTATTTAACTGTCAACTTAGTATCAAAAGTACAGGTGCTGTGAGCTGCATATCCATTTAAAAAACGTAGTAACATAGAGAGAAGGACTATAATTCCAGCTGAACTTAAACACTGAAGCCTAATTCATATTTTCTTTATGACAGCAGTTTACATTTTAGAGACATTCCCCTTGGGCTGGCTTTCAGCCCATCTAGTTACAGAAATATCTTCTAGAATAACTCCAAAGTGTTCTTCAGTTCTTTTGGTTAGCTGAGGTTCAACATGTATATCGGCCCCGTTAGCAAGGCACAGGCTCTCAGTACATCCAGCTCTTCCAGGACATCTGCTCCTTTGATCACAGTCTTTGCACTGGCTGGGTCAAACATTGCTGCACTTYTGGTGATAGCAGTCTTCATCACTTCTTCAGGAAACTGCACCACCATCCTGGCAAGTAGGTCAGAAGTCAACATGTCAGTATTTTTTGTTCGTTTTATATAAAAGTTAGTTCTGACCATGCAATCTGATTGGACAAGTGAAAGTGAGTAGAGTACACTAGTGACCGAGTAACAACTTAGAGTTAAATTATATATATAAAAAATAAATACTATTCTTTTACTTTACAACTAGTGCAACAGGAAAACAATATTTTGCACAGTGATATAACTAGTCAGTGTCATGAAGGAAATATTTTTAAACAGGTAACTTAACCAAAGTTAACACAAACTCCTCTCCTGTTTCTCCATTGTCTTGTGGTAGACGCAATCTGGCAAGTTTTTTTTTTTTCTGTACAATTCAAATGTTGCTTTTAAGAGACAATTCAAATGTTGCTTGTTAGAGAAAGTACAGTTCAAATTTATTTGCACATGTTGCTCACTTACTGTAATATTTTTTGTTGTTGAGTGATGAAAGAATGATTTATTCAAAGTGCTGAATTAATTAAGGGAGTCAATCTTTAGTTTAACTGACTTCTTAAACTAAGACAACTCACTAAAATATGTACAGTATATGTAATAAAGCATTTTTTATGCTGAAAACTATATATAATAGTAAAAACAATATATGTGTTTTTTGTTTTGTTTTGAGGAAGGGGGCAAATACTTTCTACAGCACAGTATAAGTTTATTAATGTCCATAAAAGTTCTATTAACAAGTCTCCATCCTGCAGCTCGAAAAATTATTTGTCCCAATACATAATGCATACATTTTAAGCACATTGTGGTAAGTGTTCTCTGATTTTTTTAGATCTTATCTATAACAGCTCATTGTTACTGAGTATATTATTTAATAGTCAATTATGTTACCAACACTGCTAAGACCTACTGATTCATTTTGATTTAAAATAAATGATTTGTTCAAATATGATGTTAAACTGTTCATGGAAATGGGACGTGCTCAGCCAGGCAAAGCCTTCCACTGAAATTATAGGTCAAAATAAGATCATTGTCACCCATGTTACCCAGTAGTGTACATAATCATTCATCATTCCTACATCACCATACCATCTATGTATGTCACAGCACACATTCTTCATATGGGTACGCTTTCAGTTTCTCCCTCATAAACACCATTTTAAAAACCCAGCTGTGCAGAAAATGCAGAAAGAGGGACATACAGGGCTTGTTAAGATCCTGATCCCGCAAGGAGGGGAGTGTTATTTGAAGAAGCACAGCACAAATGTGACCGAAATGTATGACACAGAATAAAATTACATAAGTTGATTCTGGTCACTTGGCATTGGGACAAATAATTTTTAAGTTTCAGGTCAAAGTGACAAACTAAGTAGTAAAACCACCCTTTTCCTTAAAAGTGTTAGAGTTTGCTAACATTAACAGCTATGTTACCTTGAATGAGTTTAACTTGAACCACTATTTTTTATCATATTGAGAAAGAAATTTTTTTTTTTTTTTTTTTTTTTACTTGACATGAACTCACAATTATAGAATGACTACATAACTTTTGTTTGGGATTTCAAGTTATGGTTATAAAAGACAAAGTAAGAGGTGTCTAAAAGCTTTATGGGCTCTTTGCAGACAATTGGTGAGATCCTCCCAAGACAGATAAAGAATGAAACCTCTTTGACTAATTGACCATGGATGGTATTTTAAAGAAGCTTTCTTTTTGCTCCAGATATAGAGATGTCTTTTTTTTTTGATCTGCTGACAGTGAAGACAATTCTTGTCTTGTAAGCATAAGGAAATGCATTACAAGCAGTTTGGAGATTAAATTCATTTAAAGATGGAACAGCATTGCCGTTTGCATATTGCAGCTTTATAGTTTTTCAGCATAAGTTAGCATAGGTTAAGTCCTCTGTTTATCTGTATTGAATGATAACTCCAAACCCCAAGAAGTTTGGATTCATGATTGATTGTGGTTAACACAGCATCCATATACTTACTTAAAAAAAAAAATAAAAAAAAAAATACTGTATGTCAAATTGAAAAGTCACCATTTTTAAAGATGCATCTTTTGCGATGCTAAAAATAGTTGTTCATTCCCAAATTCACAGGATCATGTGGCTAAGGTGAGCTTTCAATGATCTGCCTCCTAGCTTGTACAGTTCAGCAGGGATATACACTACAGTAATCTGAACCAGGAGCAACTAATGGATGGCAATGTCCAGTTCCTTAAGGGTTGGAGGTGCTGACATCCACAGTTCTTTGGAGAAAATGTAGGATATCACCAAGACCTGTTTGAACATCTATTCAGTATGCTTTTGATTGGTTGTTGGGTCAGCAGTGGCTAAATTAACTTTTGTTAAAATTAGCCCCATTAACTTTGCTCTTTGGGGAGGGTTTGAGGGATCCAAGCAGCACTGAAAAAATAGCTGTCAAATCTTTTGCACACACCGTCATCACCCTTTACGCACCACATTGTGATTAAGGTGAACCACAACAGACTGAGGTCTCACACTGTCACATTTGTGTCATGAATACAGGGACTTTAAAGACCAAGCACAAACGGGATCAAACGTATGACTCTTTTTCTACCGTATCCTATCAAATTTTCAATCATAATTTCAAAAAAGTTCAATGGTGATATCATAAGGGATAAAAGTACCAAGATTTGAATCCAATTTAGCAATCTATAACCTGTAAAATAACTCTGTTTTTTGTATCTTTCTTCTTTTACGGGAAGCATTGTTTTGAACGAGGCCTGCCTTTAACCCAGTCAAAACAAGAGATAGGCAGGGAGGTTGACCTTGAGTTCTGAATGCTGTTAATGTGCAAACAGCTTTTTACACCTCCAGCCCAGCAGACTGTTGCCTAGCAACTGATGGCAGTTCCAGGAATAAGGATTGGGCTGACCTTTTTGACTTTGCTGGTGTGGCATGGCATGAAGTAAAGGTGAGGGTCTGAGCAGATTTAAGCTTCAACAGCAGTGTGAAAATATTTTGAAGCTTTGTAGAATTGTAGTTATGTGTATGTTGAATTTCATTTTAAAGAGTATTGATGCACTACAGCAGGGACCATAATCCAATTGTCAATGCCAACCGCTGCTGAAACCTGAGACTTTTGCTTTCTTAAAAAAAGTAAATTATGTTTGAATATTTTCTCATTATTTTTTATCTTTAATAGAATTTCTGCATTAACATATTTCTTTAAATTCCTTTAAATGTGTGTGTGTGTGTGTGTGTGTGTGTGTGTGTGTGTGTGTGTAAGTAAGGAATAAAACATAATTGTGCGGGATGTTTTCAGAAAATATTTAACAGTGGTGTGGTGTAATGCAATTACCAACCCAAAGATTGCACAGAAGTTTGCTACCAATATATTTTCCTTATCAATTAAAGAAATATTTTTGCAATACATTATATAATTATTTTAATGTTGTGGAACTAATGTCATTATTCACCATGAAACAGCTATAAACAGTTGTTGTTTTCTTTACCCAACTCCTGGGTAAAGAATTTTTGGATTGTAAGTGCGCACTATATAAATTACCATACATTTGATGTTATTATAGAAATGATAAGGAGAACATAAACATATTATTTGCATTGCAGATGGACCTAATGTCAGAGCTGATGTTACCAAAAGTTAATCAACATCTGGCCAAACTGACCAAAACAGAATGAATGCACTACTTTGTTTGTAACCCCCAGTGTTTTCACCGTGTAGTTGTCTCAACAATTATAAGGCTGGATATTGACATGATACTGTGTTCTGCATTCCTGTTTTCATCTGTGTAATAAAGGATGATGTCATGCTGTTTGATAAAGCTAACAAAATAATATTGAATGTAAAGTAATTGTTTTTAAAATTAGATTTCTTACATAATTAGCTGCAATAAATCATATTTCATTCATATTGTAGTTGTGCATGCATGTATTGTGCAATATTATGTTATTTAATGAGGGTTACATTCATTTGCATTTTAAAAGTCAAAATATACCCCTCTTGCACCTAGCTGTCAGTCCATCCAAATCATTTTTCTATTTCTATTTGAATTCTATTTCAATTTGATATTTGTTAAAGTCTATTTTTCCATCTTCCAGTGCACTTCCATCTTCTCTAAACCACCAGCTATTTGTGCAGAACGACTACTGTGTCAGCTAAAACTTGATGCAGGTCACTTAAAGCCTAAAAAGTTATTTAAGTTTTGAGATGTTACAACTGGAAGGGTGTACAAATTTCTGGCACAGGTCCATAATGCTTTTTTACTTATTATATTTTAAGGTCATTTAAAGATGGATTAACTGTGCACTAACACACATTAATATTTGTACATTCTTCAATAGTTGTGTTTACTTCTTTTCACTTAAAAAGAAGTCTATGGAAGTATAATAGTGCAAAAATTCACTCACTCATCATCTATACCGCTTAATCCTGTATTCAGTCAGGGTCATAGGGGGTCTGGAGCCTGGACAGGGTGCCAATCCATCGCAGGGCACAGACACATACACACAAAATGGCCAATTTTTGGAATGCCAATTAACCTAAACTACATGTCTTTGGACTATGGGAGGAAACCCACAAAGCACAGGGAGAACATGCAAACTCCATGCACAAAGAGATGGGAATCGAACCCGGACCCTTGAGGTGCAAGGCGACAGTGCTAACTTCTACACCACCGTGCTGCCCAGTGCCAAAATTCCCCAAAGCAAAATAGTGTGCATTGAATTTTAAATGCTTGAATTACATTTTCATTTTAAGTATTCAACCACAATACATTGCAGAGCCAAAAATTTCAAGCATTGTACTGTAAATGCGGTAAGGATTTTTTTTTCAATTCAGATTTGTTTTTCAAAACAAATTACAAATTTGTTTTGCTTTTGGGAAATTTTGGCACTGTTATAAGTCCATATGTCATTTGGCCAAAACATTTTCTTAGTTATATACTGTAGTGCTTAACTACAATTTGGTCATGTAATTCTGAACTACAGTAACCACTCACATTCTAGGCATAGATAATCCATGTGCATTTAGGTAACTCTTTTACTTTGATGTTTCAAATTTACTTTCTAAAAAATGCCATGCTCGCTGTTACTTTATATCAGGGATGGTTTTAACATCTTCATGAACAATACAGTCCAGTCATATAATGACCTTTTATGGCATATGGTGTGGTACTTTAATGTCTGTCAGAACAGCAGGCCACTTTAATATCCATCAAAGAAGAAGAAAGAGTTGTTGATGAAGTGAATGAATATGCATGGAATATTCATCAGAGTAAAAGTTTCCATAGGGACGTGGGCACCGCTCAGGCCTTTGAACTCAGCACTTAATCATTTACCTGAGCCTGTTTGAGCATTCAGAGGGGAGATTGGCACAACCCTTCAAATCTGATATCCTAGGTGAGGCATTAATCAAAGCACTTAAGATCTCAGAGCAGAAGGCCAGCAGTCATCTGGAGTCAATCACATCAAACGCAGCTGCTGCGCTGGAGGTTATCTAGGTCAGGAAGAAGTTCTCACCTTGACCACTCTTTCAATGTAAGCAAAGTTACGTGTTCACAAAGTCCACACTCTCACGTTTATTCTTATTCCAACCTAATCAGCTACAAGGAAAAGATCATTCAGAGGAGCAACTTAAATGAAAGTTTTCAGGGTTTGGTTTAAGTAGAAGACAGTTGAACAAAAGATAAACTAATGCAGGTAAGTATTATACTGTATTATAGGAGACTGCATATTGAGAGGATCAATTTCCTGTTTTCTCTTTAGGTTTTTTTTGTTGTTGTTAAGGGTTATAGCAGTTTCTTATAAGGTGTTATACACATTGTCATAATTATTTATAATTTAAAAAAATTATTGCACTTAATCCACTTAAGACCCAAAAAATCTACATTGTCCCTATGTCTGTTGTTCCATATATACAGTTTTATATCTGGACCATTTGGGGACAATTCTTTTCCAAATATCTTCTTGTTTGAATCTATTGATTGAGTTCATAGTTATCAGGTTCTAATAAACAGGAACAGTGAGGAAAAATTAGATTGTATACAAAAAATAGTCTGGAGAGGTTAAAGCAGACTGTATTATGCAAGAATTGTTAGCATAATAAATAGCTAAATGACACACTATAACACTGAATACCTTTGAATAGTCTTTTTAAAATCAGGAACTGATTATATTACAAAACTTTACAATGATACGCTAGTCAGCATGTGTACAACTATAAGCATAATGCACTGATAAACTGGATCATCTTTGTGCTTGTCATGTGTTACAGTACCTATCGAAATATAAAACCATTTCCCACCAAAGCACAAAAGGTACTCTTAAAATAGCATCGTATTAAATTTGGGAATTTTGGTATCTCTGCAAGCAACTGAAGATTATTTTGTAAACAACTCAAGTGCAATAAGCTGTTAACTCCCTGGACTCATTCTCATAACAATATATTTCTAGTAGCTGCTTTAAAGAAAATTAGGCTATAAGGTGTGTCTGGCACATGGACAGAACACACGGAAAGTAGGTGTCAACTTCTTAACAACAGTTCTTTAATGAAAGCCTAATTTGAGCAGCAAAGCATGCAGCTTTTTGTGAATATGCTAGATGCAATGAAAGCACAGGCTTTATAGCCATCTCGGTGAATGTCAAGGTTCCATGTGTCGATCCTCAGCAGGCACAGTGTCATCAGAGGCGAACAGGTTTGTGCTGAGCAGGTGAGACCAGCGGCAATGAGCAGGTGGTGCATTGTACACAGAGACAGCAGCGCAGGCGCGTGGGAAGACAGCAGACGGCTTTCTCCTAGGCGTACGGGACTCAGAAGAACTAGAGTTTAGGGTAAAATGAGATAAACTGAAATTTGCGTTATCTGAGGCTTACTCTCTGGAAGCCCCCTTGTTACAGTAGGTGCACTCTGCCGTTGGCACCCCCTTCACGGTGTGTGTTCAAGATTCTTCTGCACTGAGGAGCCCGCAATCACAATTGGGTTGAAGCCACGTTTGTTGTTGTTGTTGTTGTTGTTTTAAATCATGACATATAGTTTTAAAATTGTTTGTATAGAAAAGAAAGGAAAATTTGTGCCAAATATACAGGAAGCAGTGTATATASCTTGTATTGCAATTTCATTCAAGATTAATAAAGACATATCTTATCTTACCTTATCTAATGGGTCCTTGATAAACAATATGACGTTTTTTGACAAAAAATATTAGATGCTCATTTAAAAACTGCTATAAGCATACAGTATATCATACTTGTTCATAAAAAAGTAGACCAGCTCCATGTCAGGCATATTTTATAAATCCCAAGACTGTAACCGCCTCTTATAATAAGCTGTTTGCCAGTATGGACCTACTTTTGTACAGTACCTACAGTTTAGGTATGATGACACATGGCATATGACTAAATCCAGTTCTGACTAGTGATGGGTCGTTCATGAACGATTCGTTCTTTTTGAACGAATCTTTAATGTGACTCAGAAGGATGAGTAGAGAGTGATTCGTTTACTTTCTACTGTGCGCGCATGCGCAAAGCATCGCAAAACCTCCGTAGTCTATGTACAGAAAATAGAAATGAGTCAATACCTTTAAGTCTTTGGTCCGTGTTGGTTGTTCTTTTGTCACGTGACTCCTATAGACGCTATGCAGTGCATTACGCAAGAAACAGAATTGAACGGTTCTCTGCCGAGTCCCGAGTCGCTCGTTCTTTTGTCACGTAACTCCCATAGACGCTACGAAGTGCAATAGATTCATAAGAACGAACGACTCGGACTAGAAGATATGACGGTGAGCTGCTCATTCTGTTTATAATATGTCCTTAGCTGCACTGTAATATTTTCATTACTGGAACTATAGCCAAAATTTGTGTACTGTATGTAGACGTGTTGTGAAAATGTAACATTTTATTTTATTTCTGGTCAAAAGAACGAAATGAAATAAATGACTCAAAAAAAGATCCGTTCATTTTGATGAATGAGAACCGAGTCACTAAAATGATTCAAACGTCCCGTCACTAATTCTAATTTGTGGATTATGGCAGCAAATGCAGAGGGGGAATTTACCATTAGGCAAAGGTTGGCAATTATTTTTGAGTCTTGAACTACCAGGTGCCCCATGAACAGGTTAGATTGTCTGGGTTAATTTTTTTTACTCTTCATTAATTAATCATGACATTAAGTGTATAAAATGTATGAATGTTAAAATGGCATCAGCATGCCTAGAATTCATGAGTAACTAGTGTCTCAACAGCCCCAGTCCCCACTAAAGTGGACTATTCCACAACTGCATCTACGGAAGTGTTTCAGGTGCAAATACCCGACTGATGAGTGGGAGAGTTGGTGTGAAGATGCAAAAATGTGAAAAGTGAAGCTACCTACAGGTAAGTGGTTCTGAAAAAAGGAAGAAGCAGGAGGAGAGTAAAAAGTTTATAGCAGCACTTCCAAAGGTAACAACCTTTTCGACAGTGTCGACAACAACAAAACATTGTTAACAAGCAGCAGGACGCCACTGCTTGCGTTAGCAGCACTAAGGTTAGCAGTTAGCATTGCTACCAGTGAGGAATTAAAGCTACCAGTGGCCGGATGTGACCGATTTTCCAGGGAAAAACAGTTTCTTTGTACATTCTCAATGTATGTACATTATTTATATTTAAAAAAAACAATGTGGATATTATAGGTCAGATGTTATTAGAAGCGAAAACATGGACCATGTCTCCTCAAAGACCGGTACCTTGCCTTTCTCAGCCTTCAAGTGGCAGACATTTAAAACATTTAAATAGCATTTTACTGAAACAAGGGACCTTCTCATTAAAAAAAAAATTTGCTTAATGGGGACTTTAATTTTCTCATAACCATGCCGGAGCACAGGTAAGAAATTCATTGCTTCTAATTACATTGGTCTATGCCATGATCTCCTTCACAACTGCCTCAGAACAAAATTCTTGTTTCATTAAAGCAGATTAGAGACATTAGATACAGTGCACTCTGGCTCAGTGACGGGCGTTATTAAACCATGGAAAGCAAATGAATTTTATGGTACATCTACAGTATGGCGAGTATTCTAATACTATATTATAGTGATGAAATGGTCTCCAGTTTCTCATGTGGTCTTCAGATGATGTCTGCACAGAATGTCAAGGACGTTGTAGAGAAGGTACTCCCAGTGTGAGGTGCTGCTTATGGGACATTGTAGGATAGATGGAGAGCTACATCCAGCAGAGCTGTTGATGGGGCCTACTGAGCAGCATGAAAGATGCCTCATTCTCCATTTCTATTTTCACCTCCATCTCTACCAGCCTTAGTTAACAAGAAAGAGAATGCACCCTTACTGGTGATGCGCTTACAGTAATGGAGCCTCCAGTAATGCCTGGAATTTCTCACTTCAGTTTTTTTTTTTTTCATTTTGTGTGCCATAAAACAACAGGAAATGGTACCTTTGATGTAGCTTCAAGGCCTTGGTGTAATCATGCTCCTTTGTGTATCGTCTTTATTGGGAGGTGAATTGTTGAAAAGGGGCAGCTCTGGCAAAAAATTCTACTCTGCATTTATTATATTTCAAAAAAGGCCTGTGTAATGAAACATCAAAGCATCTAGTTACAAGTATGGAGGCGCTTCTCTCATTTATTCACATTTAGTGTAATACAGATATTAGAGCTACATATTGAAGATTAACATACAAAAAAAAAAGATTTCACTAATTAGTTTTGTGCCTGGCTAAAGAGTTGTGATAATTGTCTGGTTCACTTAAGGGATCGAACAAATATGTGGCAGGACCTTTACTGTCCGAAGCGGGGGTGTCCAAAATAGGAACCAAAAAAACTATTTTTAAAACACTTTTGTCTCAATAATTGTGGCGGCCACAGTACACACAGACAATCTGTGGTTTTATTTGTATTTTTTGTCCTATTCACACAGGACTAGTATTAACTGGGGAACTTATGTGATTTGTAGTAATTGTGGAGGTTGTTTGTGATATTAATCCCGTGCGAATCTGCCATGTCTGTAATTTGTAAAGTAAGAATTCCTCCACAAATTACCTACCATATTTCGCCGAACGCCGAGGTCCTGTGATATTAGTCCGGTGTGAATCAGCGTGTCTGTAATTAGGCCAGGATTTGGCGGAGTCGTATATAAATTTTTCAAGGTATTTGTTTTCTGTGCGCCTTTTTATCCGTCGTCCGTGAAGAGTGGAGGCCACGTTGGGCTGCTTTAAAAGTATTTTGGGTGCTGGGCCATATTGCAATACACCATGCAACAATACAATGTGCAGAAAGAGAAAGCCGAAAACCATCGGAAGAGCAATAGCAAAAAGATTGATTAGAAAGTAATGGATGACATGTATGGCAGGATGCGATAAACATTCTGCTGTATATATCATACAGCCAGACCTACAGTATAGTGACATTTCCAAACAATCGCCGATCCAAAATAGTGAACAATTAACGAGGAGGTTCACGTCATAATTCAAGGTTAATTTGTTTCACATAAATCAAGCGTACAGGTCAAACTATTATATTAGAAAATGTTCATTTGAAATGTAAATGATACAGGGCACAACGAATACATGTACAGTATATATAGTTATTATATTTTTTTAAATCCATCCAAAGGACATCCATGAATTTTCTCTCTGCCTCATACAGTCTCCATACACGCGCGCGCGCGCACACACACACACACACACACGCTCCTCTCCTTTCATTACAACACACTCTTAAGAGACACACACTTCAGAATATACTGTATAACCTGTATATCCGGGACATAAGTCAGTAAATTYGAGTGAAATCGAAGGCTTCGCTTATCCCGTGTGAATGCACCACAGGAAACTCGGATGTGAGGGGGTAATTTCTAAATCACACAAGGTCTCCAGTAATTATCCCATGCGAATAGTACATTTGACTGCACTATTGTGTTCAACACTAGTTACTCGTGTCTGCAAAGTCACCTGGAGATCAGCATGTTTTCAAATACTCACTCCAGCAATTTCCTATGCAAATGCCTTCCACAGGCCACTGTTAATGTGTTAGTTGTGACACACCAAAAAAAAAAAAATGTATTTAAAAAAACAGCAGCAATAATAGACACTCATCTGACTATGATCACTATCAGCAGCTTATCATAGTTTACATTTAGCTATGTAATTTGTGTTCCTGTGCTGTCTCTGGGAGCTTTCTACTAGTGGCTTTGAGTTGTGGATGTGTGGTATGGGATGTGCATGGCTTTGACTTCTTGTTGCTTATATTACATACAAGTACAGTTGAATAGTAATATAATTGCATTGCATAATACTGGATAGAATATTTTGAAGATGATAGGGAACAAGTTTTCTGCTATCAGTTATTTGCAAGTTGGTTCTTATAAGGATTTTCATAATTTCTTTTAAAAATAACTCTGAAAAATGTCCTATAATTAATAAGTAAAACTAATAATAGCCTATCAGTTATTATAAGTCACCGAAGCAGCCATAAGACTAACAACAATAATTCATTTTTAAATGTAAATAACATAAAATGTTTATTAAAAATGTAATGAAAACTTAAGAATATACACATATTCACTAGCCACATCAATGGAATAGACCTGAGATGATTTTTCAGAGAGTTTCAAGCTGACAGAAGGTCCGTGTTGTGGTTCGCGCCTGGTTTCTTTCCACAATCTGATAGCATGTACTTAGGCAGATGTAAAAAAATTTAATGAATGTGTCAATGAACGTGTGAAAGTGTGTGTTTGCATGAAACAATGTGATTGACTGACATCCCATCTGGGGTAAATTTCCTTGTCTTCTGTGTTCCTGAGATGTGAGCTTGCCCAGATTCACTGTGCGTATAGACATGTTGACTTTACTTAAATTGGTTAATACATTCTTGCCTTAAATTGGTTTCGAACTTAACTTTTGAAGTTTACTGTTATTTCATAAATTAACATAATACTTTATTAAGTTGTTTAAGTTCTGTGAGTTATTTAAGAAATATCTGCCCTTGACCAAGTGAGAAGCTCTCTTTACAGGACTGTGAACAAAGCATATCTAAACGTATTTTAGATGTGAAGAATACCTTGGAAGTGGCATGGTGTGCTCACACCTGCAGCCTCCAGGGTCTGTACGCGTGGAGCTTGGATGTTCTACTTGTGCTTCATGGGTTTCCTCCGGATACTCCGGTTTCCTCCCTCGGTCCAAAGGCACACATGTTGGACTAATTGCCATTTCCAAATATCGTTTCAGTTGAGACCAGGCTGGTCATGAGTGTGTGGGTATGTGTGTGCTCCCCGCAATGTACTGGAACCCCATCCAGGTTGTGCCCCGCAATTCCTGGGATAGGTTCTAGGCATCCCATGACACTGTTCAGGATAAGTGGTATCCGATGCACCGATACCGGTATCTGGTATCAGCCTCGATACCACATTTTCTAAAGTACTCGTACTCGTTAAAAGTCCCCCGATACCAGGGACCGATTACACGGTCTGAGAAATGTCTGTTTGAGCGGCGTGTAAGGGGTTAATCACAAGTGCCGAGTGCCCGCCCCCAGGCCCCGGCTGCAGCTCAGAGCGGGGAGAAGGCGAGGTGAAACCAGACATGTCAGCCGTGTGGAATTATTTCAAAGTGAATAAAGATGACAAAACAAAGGCAGACTGCAAATTGTGCTCAGCGAAATTGTCCAGAGGAGGCTCCCAAGGTAGCGCATTTAACACAAGTAATTTAATCAAGCACCTAAAATCCCAACACGACAACGAGTACAAAGAGTTTACCCACGCTTCTAAACCAACACAACCCACGCTGCAGCAAACTCTTCAAAATTTAAAATCATGTTTTATTAAGTACTTGGTATCGGTATCGGCGAGTACTGAAATGCAAGTACTCATACTCGTTTTCCAAAAAAGTGGTATTGAGAATGATTGAGTGAGTGAGCAAAATAGAATATCTCACTGAAAAATTCCACTCTTACTTAAAAATACAATTCATTCTCAGGCTCCGTTACATCAGAAGCTGGTTAACTAGGGCTTTTATTTAGGTTCATGTTGTTCTGGTCTAAACTGCACGCAGGGGAAACAGTGTGTATTGAACACATTTGGTTAACCACTAAGACAAGATTTACATGCAGAAAACATAGACTGTGTTTTTTTGTCTTGTCTGTTTTAGACAGATGATGCAAAATACATGGTTAAACTAAATGATAACTACTTGTTAAAGATTAAATCAGTTGAACCTCTTTTTAATAATTTAACTTMATCAGTGGGTTTACAGAGGTGTAATGGGTTTGACGCATGGGCAGCACCACAAACACAGATACAAGGCGAAATCTTAGGGAAAGGGTCATTTTATTTAGAAAAAGGGGCAAGGAAAAATGTTTGAGGAGGGAGTACAGAAAGAAGGAGAAGGAAAAATAAAGAATATCTGCACGTGCAGGTTTGGTGGCATTGCCTAGCTGGCATGCGGGCACAGGCTGGTGAGCAATGGCGGTGGCAGAGTGAGCCTGTGTGGGCAGCAGCTCCTGCGTCTTCTGCCCAGCTCTCCACAGAGCGCGGCCTCAGATGGGAATCTCTTCTATCGCCCGACGGCTGARTGGCTTCATGGATGCGCTGCCAATTTTTTTTCTTCATTGACACGACCCTGAAGGCTGGCTCTACCTGGGAGTACAAGTGCCATGAGAGCTTGTGCAGCATTCTCGTGGCAGTGTCGATCAAACAGCTGCTTTCAGTTTCATTCCTTTAAAGTYTTTGGGGCGTTACGTGACTTTGTTTGCATGCCTCTTCTGTGTTATTTTGTGTTTGCCACACGACTTCAGTGCCAGACCCCAAGCTACACTCCCTGCCTTGTTTTTATAACGCAGGGAGAATCCGGCAGTCCATTAGCACTGATTACTTCGCAGCTGTTCACACCTGCAGAAGGCGAGGCTACCTGYCTAGTAAGCCTACGGAGTGAGTCAGGAACRATAACAGATTGAAATGCATGCCCATCACTGGCGCATGCTGTGACACTGCCCCTCCCTCATCTTCAAACTCACCGTCGCTGCTGGCACTACCAATCCGTGATAAAGGCCTCAACCTCATTAGGGACTCAACCCAATGCCTGTGCCGGGTGCCTCCTGCCCACATTCTCCACCAGTGTAAARGGTTTGATGCATGGGCAGCACCAAAAAAAACTAAAAGATAAAAAGATTGTGGTTTCTCTATGCTGTACATAAAGGATATAGTACACCCTACCACACTAACTATCCATTCAACKCATAAGTTAATGTTGTTGATATTTTAAAGCAGAACAAGTGCAATGAAGCTACCAACCGCATCTTTTTACGCTGCTGCTCATGCACCCTTACGGAGCAGTATTACACACCAAAAGGAAATTGCTCTCATCTGCTTGCATGAGCTCATAGACTCCATTGATTGACAAATGTTGCACCTACTTCAATCAAAGGATGCAGACTGCTTGTCAGTATCGCATATTMTGAAAACTACAATGGGRCAGAGCTTTTTCTTACAAAGCCCCAAMGTTATGGAATAGCCTTCTAATTAATGTTTGGGACCATCTCAGTGTTTAAGTCTAGGCTAAAAACCTATTTATTTAGCCCTGCATTTTTGTGCATAGATTTGTCTTAGGTAAAGGAGCAGGTCTGAGAGACTCATGGACGTAGATTAACTGGTATGTTTAGATGCCGTTTTCCCCACTCTCATTGATCACTCAGGTTTGTTGTCAATGGAGTGACTTTGTTTTAACTACCAGGCAGCACTCATTGTCTGTCCTTTAGTTATGCTGTCATTGTTAGTCCTGCCAGAATCCCCGCTTGACTCTCCACTAAATGTGACATGTGACTGTGACCATACCTACTTTAACTATTCTCTTCATCTGTTCTCCTTTCTTCTCTTCTCTTCTCTTCTCCCTYCCTCTTCCTGTCTCCCTCTGTCAAGCTACATATGCTGCTCCTGAGCTAACACTGCGTTCACACCAAACACGGTGAGAGCGTCAAAGTTCGCCGCTCGTCGCCGCGCTTCGCCACTCTGATGTAGACCGAATGCCTTTCTTGTATTTAAAGGGACCGCAAAGCAATAAAGCTTGTKGATCTTATGGAGACTGACCAAAATGTAGAAGAAAACATGAAATTGATTGATAGGAAGAACTGTATTGTAGACATAAATTGCTTATAATTTGTTTGTATGGCGTGGCTTCTGTTCATTGTGAATTGCTAGTCTAATTTAATATTTTTTTATTATTATATTTCATATTATATTTAAACACCAACAATTTAAGACACCTTTGTCTACGCATCATTTTTTAAAAATGTCCCTGTACACAAACAGGGACATGTCATAAATAACCAGGAAACCCGCTACCGCAATAATTAACTTCTCCTCCATTTTGCTTGGAAACTAATGTCGCCGGAACAAAAGTTTACTGGACTGCGTTCCGCGGAATCCTCTCAAGCAGAGGACTTCTACTTTTTTTATTGGTTGCCGCTCAACCGCGTTATAGCTCATTACCATAAAGTTGAGCTGATTTCAACTTCCCCGCCGGCTCCCATTGAAAATGAATGACTTCCGGCCATTTCGATGCTCTCGCCTCGTTCGGTTTGAACGCAGGGTAACAGTTCTCCAGACCCCCTCTGTCCCCTGGACCTCTCTGACTCATCCTAGTGCCCCGCTTTTTGTTGGAGATCTAGACGCGTGGAGGCCCTGTGTGGTCTGCTTGGGATGCGTGTGGTGACTGGGGACGGTTCCACTTTATCATGAAGACGGTCCCTGCCTCGGCTAATGCAGACAGCTGTTCTCTGAGGTCTTGTGACTGCATCGCTCAAAAGTTCAGGGCTGGAGTTTCTTACAGTCTACCAGAGCCTACAATAATGAACTGGACTACATATTAACTTAAATACATCATCTGTTATACTGATCTTCTAACACACAGTATGACTGCTAAACAAATCCTGCTTTATGGTACGTTATCACCCAAATGAGGATGGATTCCCTGTTGAGTCTGGTTCATTGCAAGGTTTCTTTCTACAGGGCATCTCTGGAAGAGATGTTTTTCCTTGCCACTGTTGCCCTCGGCTTGCCCATCAGGGACTATCTAATCATTTTGATTTATACACATTTTTCATGTTTCGTACACACATTGCCATAATTTTGTAATGCTGTTTAGCGATAATAACCATTGTTAAAAGAAATAGACAAATAAAACCAGGTTCAGCAGGGCCCCTAGTGTTAAATAACCACATGGAAACAGCAGAAAGAATGAATCTGATTGGATGAATTGTTTTCTCACTTCCCTGGGTCCTAAAGACACACATGTTGCATCAGAAATGTGTTTGGAAGAAGTGGAACGTTTGAATGTAATGCGATAATTAAAGCGACATGATTTTTTTTTCCCCCAGCAATATAATGCCATTCCTGAAGGCTTTAGCATGTTGCTACTGAGTTGCATCATACCAAAAAAAGAGGATTTAAGCATTTAATGCTTAAATGATAAGAGCATTTCCACATTAATCTAAAGGATTATGACTTAGATTAAGCGCATCACAGTACAAAGGGTAGCATGTGAAAGTGCCCCCTTCATGTATAGTGGCCACAATACAAGCCTCTGAAGAAATGTAATGTGTCAATAAAATGAATCAACTGACTTCCTGAATGTACTGAATGACCAAGGTATCATTAAACAATTCAGGGGAGCTTGAGTAATCGGTCACATACATAAATTGGCCACCACAGCAGTGGAGTCCTGACCTTAAACCCATTGAGAGTTTTTTGGGCTGTGCTGGAGAATACAGTACTTTACAGAGTGTTTTGACCTTTTCATCATTAATACAAGATCTCAAGCGAAAATGACCCTGGACAATTGTGACTTTGCGAAAGAAATTTTAAAGTGCCTTTTTTGGGGGGGTGGGGGCAGACATTGTAGTGAGACATGACTGATGGGGAAACCTCTTGGTTTCAACATTCTCCAAATTCGCATATTGTTTTCTATATATATGAATTGCTTTTTAAAAAAAAATGTATTGTGGTAATTCACTGTTTTATAAAAAAAAAAAAAAAACAACGTGTTGGTGCTCAAATGTTTTTTTTGCACCTTTTGTGCCACAAGAAAACAATTCGCCAAAATTATTAAAAGGTCCAAGTGTTCATCATGATTTATATTTGCTAAAACATATAGCTATGCATTACTTTTTTTTTATGTATTCTGTTTAAAAGTTCTCAGATTATCATAGGTTTTGCTCAGTATTTAATAGGCAGCACAATGTTTTTCAGGGAGTAAAATAATAGTCTGTAGAAGACCTTTGGGTGATTCGACTATACAGTAGTTACCCAAACGTTTGGGAGACTTAAAGTGAATGAGGGATTCTCTGGGAGATCAATATCAAGTTGGAGAAAGGAGACGTACTTATGGGACACTTTACCAGACAATACTCATTTGGTAGAAGACATCCCTAAAATGTCTTTTTATACTGTAGGTTATTATTCACTCAACTATCATATTTAATAAACTGGTAACTGGAAACAATTTGCCAATATTTTAGATATGCCCATCTAATAAGCAATCAACTTATTTTCCATTATTATTATCCATATATAGTAGGCGATATTGGACTTCAACTGATAAATACTTCTTTTTTTCCTCTTCTCAAGGCCAATGATGTGGACACAAAAAGCAAGGGGCTCACTGGCCTGATTTTTCTATACTCACTGACATGTCTGTACATCCATTTCACTGAGCTCTAAAGCTTTACCATATACTGTGTGTAAGAGTCAGATGTAAAGGGAGATTCAAGTCATAAATTTTACTGTGTAATAGTCCAAGGACATGCAGATTAGGTTTATTGGCATCCCAAATTGCCCGTAGTGATTGAATGAGCATGTGAGTGTTTGTGTACATGTGTGCCCTGCGATGGATTGGCTCACTGTCCAGGGTGTACCCCTCCTTGTACCCAACCTGAGATAGGCTCCAGCTCTCCCTGTGATGCTGCATACAGGATAAAGCGATATAGACGATGAGCTGAGTGAGTGATCTGTGTGGTTTGTTTTTGTTTGTTTTTTTTAATGGGAATGCGCATGGGGGGGGACAATATTTTTATAAATTAAAAAAAAAAAAACAGTTGTCTGAGCCTGTCAGCCTGTGGGACATGTTGAGCCTGTGCTAAGGAAGGAATGGAACTATGTAAGTCAGCAATCCTCCCTCTACTTAAAGACAAATTAAGCCATTGATTTCTTTCCTTGTACTTCAACTACTATTGATTTGGCAATGTCATCTAAAATTACCTCATCTTACAATGCATCCATTACAAACACTCTGTAACCAATTTTGTAGAGAGAGAGGTCATTTCCACATACACACACACACACACACACACCCATACACATACGCATACTGACACTAAGAGGAATATATGATCCCCAGGAGTCCATATGTAGAAGATATATTAAATACTAGATAAGCCTACTTGGATTTTCAAGGCTCGTAAAACACACAGAGCAATAAAGTGCTACTGGAATGCATTCCCCTTCTATGCACATACTGGTTCCCTGGACAGCTAAGGCTGTGTTTTTGTTCATGCTTTGCTAATTTGTTTTCAGCTCTGTTATTACAATGGTAGATTACCTTTATGTATTCACCTGTTCTGTGTTTCACCTTAATTAGCTTAGTTGTTCATGCTTAAGGTCTTGCTGAGCATACAGCATCATGCAGGTCTGAGGATTGTTTCTCATAATGTTTATTGATTCCAGATTTTCTGATTTGTACTGTATATTTGTTTTTGTAAATATGGATTATCATTTTTTATGTTGCGCATTTGCCCATTTTTTCCACCAAAGCTCCTAGACTGAGAATGATTAAATGAAAATAATGTCTGAGTTTCAGTCATGCAGTGGTGGAAGCCACCTTAGTGATGTGTGATGTAAAGAGCGAGAGAGAGAGATTAAAAATATGCAGACTGGTATGCAAAGTTTGCAAAGAAACATGCTGTCCCTCATCAGTTATGCAAGTCAAGTCCTTCTGAAGCGGTAGAGGTGAAACCAGGTGATAATCTTCAAAGCCTTTGTTCATTCTAAAGGGTTCAAAAGTTAAAAGACACAGAAAGAGGTAGAACTGCTAACAGAGGTGTTAGTAATGTTGTGTCAATTAATGATTATTTTTCTCACCACTTATTTCTGATGGTGATTCCTGGATGTTTACTTGGTTTCTCCAGTATACAGCTTTCATCCAGTGAGAAAATTGAGTGGATTGTTTAGAGGTCAGTGCTTTTTTTAAAATAGAGTAACCTAAGTATATATCATGTTAAGGATAGTCTAATACAGTATGTGTAGGTAATCATAATCCTCTATGTACTTTTTTTGGGGCGGCTGTGTCATAGCCATATGGTGGTCAATGCAAATCTCTAATTTTTGTCACAGTTAGCTTATGTTGGTGAGCAAAAAAAAAGGTATTGTATGCAGGGAGGATTCTGCAGAACAACAGTCGCAAAAACAGTAGTAAAACCTGTGCCAAGCTTGTATGTGCAGACCAAGTGTCCGCTGTGGCGACCCCATACCGGGAGCAGCCGAAAGACTAACACCATGGTGGTGGTATATCAGTAACATGCAACAAAAAACTGAACCAATCTATCTTGCTTTTGCTCACTCACTCACTCACTCAGAGTAGTCATATCTGCTGCACCCGTGATAATTAATACACATATTCAAAATGCAAAAAAAGTAAAGATTCCAGTATTAATATCAAATTAACACATGACATGACGGTCTGGAAGGCCCATCTAATTATTTTTGATACACATAAAAAGACGTTGGGTATGAGACTACAAATCAAAGTTTCAGCTGCCTCTTAAAACCGACAGCATTTTAGCCATTTTTTGTTTTGTTGTTTTTTTTTGTTTGTTTAAATATAAAACTTTTTATAAAGTTTTTTTTTTAATAAGCATATATAGGGCTCATCATTTCAGCACAATCATTCATTTATTTCAGTTCATTTACTTCAACCAATTATACAAATGCTGAGCAAATAATAAACATCGGTCACATAGGCAAAGAAATAGCTCAGATACACATGAATGTCTTTTCATGGTTGTTTTCAGTTGTTTCTATGAAATTAATAATAATAATAATAATAATAATAATATGCTCATTTTGAGAGTTCTACATTTTGCAATATTATTAAAATATTCTGGTGGTGGTAAAATTTTCAAATTATAAAAGTAATGTTAACTCCTAATTTTACCTGAAATGTCTGAAAACCCAAATGTACAGCTTGATGTTTGAAGCCTCCCCGTTAACACACTGGCAAGGCACATACTGTATATAATGGTCATTGATCTGTGTTGCCAGCATGGATCACTGCCATTTGATTTTCAATGATTAATTCTCTGACAGATGTGGTGAGCAACATAGGAATTCAACATATGAATTTCAGCCTGACAGCCAGGAACGGGTAAAGGAGCAGGGTGAGTAAGGTAAATGATGTTATCAAAGACAAACCACAGGATGTTCTCTCAGGCAGGCMAAAGAATTTTTTTTTTCAACATGTTTCATGCACTTCAGTTGGATATAGTCATCATCGGTTGACATAATAACTCCTGCGTAAAGAACACAATCCTACCTCACTACTCAACAGTTTACACCAACTTCTGGGTTCATCCCAACACTGTCAGTGGGATAATTTTTTGTTCAGGGTCATGTTTGAAATCAAAGATATTTGGGTTAAGTACAAGTAGATAAGTATCTGCTTTAAATACATGTCTAAACAATTCTGTAATAAGAAGGTAACCCCTTCCACACACTGTCTATACTGTGTGCAAGGATGATCACATAAAAAAATATTTAAAAAAACACTAAAATGTACATTGAGCATCTGAAAGTTGTCCAGCATAGAACTACATAGAATGTAATTTCAATTTTCCTTTGTTTCATGAAGAGAAAATGRTGTTGAAGCTGTGTGTCGTTCGTTGTGCTAAAAAGTCTCACCTGACTTGCCTGCTGGTGTGAAGCACTAAAGTGGACAACTTGAGCCATTTTCACATCAGCTTATGTGCATTATGTACAATAAGCCTTCCTTAGATTGTAGATTCTTCTTTAAGGCTCTGTGACTTAAGTATCACTAATTGGACACTTTGATAAGATCTTTAACAAGTGCTCTTAATATCTTTCTTTAAAGTCATTTAAATTACCCCTTTAATCTCTCTGCTTTTTGTTTTTAAATTAATCTTTATCAAGAACTAATCACAAATGATTTACATACAATTATTTGTATCTTTACAAAAAAAAGATGTCACATTTAATTCAGTCAATTATAAGAAAAGAAAAAAACAAGTTCATAATACAGTATGTTCAGATTTACTTAATCTACAGTACTGTGCAAAAGTCATGAACCAACTTCATTTCTTCAGGCAAATTTTTGCTTCTAGTTTTCAGTCGCTGTATTTGTCCAGTTTCAGAGGAATGTCTTTTGCTTGTTAAGCCTCATAGTGACCTACGATATGAATTGTTCAAGCATAAATATCTAACTTAAGACATGAATCAGAGAAAACATGTGCAAATGATGACACATGTTCAGGCCAGTGATTTAGTATACCAGTGATGCTGAATGCTGAGTGGTTGGACCAGGTGAGAGGGGAAATGAGGTTTCCACTACAGAAACCAGTTTTTAAATTGTTTAAGCGATTTGTTTTGGCAAAAAAATTGCAGCCTATCACAGTAAAACACTTCATGTTTCTTTTCATTTCATTTCATTTAATATGAGGAAATGAGGGGTGGCTCAGGACTACTGTGCATAAATAAAATGTTATGTATATTGCCAATTTTTTTATTTCGAGTCCCCCTCGCAGCCTCCGCAGAAATACAACACTGATTAATGACCTTTTTGTATCTTGTTATACTGATTTTTATAATTATTAATGAAAATTGTTAGCCTGTAAATATCCTTTAATTATTTATTTCAATTGTTTAAATATCTCCATGCTCATATCTATTTATTCTCATGTAGATGCTCTTACTAGGTAGTAAGTTATGTATCTACAAGGAAGCAGTTTGTTTGTTTTTGCATTTAGTCTGGCGCTTGTTGGTAATGACTTACATCAGGGTTATACAGTGTCTCCACTCAAGTTCTTAATTCCTTTTGTTTTCTGATCATTTTCATAATCTGTTTTGGAAAAGCCAATTGTATACAGTATGCTGCCTGTTTCTTGTTTGCTATAAGTTTAACAACCATTTGTTTTGTTTTTCTCCTGTAGCATTATGATGTCTCAACTCCATTTTCAGAGCATTGCCAAAATTGAGATTTTCTCAGCTCTGTTTTTTTCCTTTATTTATTAGTTCTTTTTCTAATTGTCTATATACACAAGCAATACCAAGAAGATTTTCACTATAAATAGAGATTACAGTAGAGTGTGTGGCTCACACGTGCAAAATTTATTGTGCACGTGTTTACATTTACCCAGCATTCTCTAACTCTCAGCACTTTAAACACCAACCAGGAAGTGCTTCTGCAATTAGTAGTCATACATTGACATACATCTGATCATAGCGGGTCTCAACAACAACATAATTTTTTCACCCTGCCATTATTTATTTTAACAAAAATTATATATATAAAAAAAAACATGTGGGCAATACTTAGTACCCCCTTACTGCTTCCAGAGGGTAAGTCGCAGCCAGATGCTGCAAACCATCAGCCCTTGAATAATTAATCAGTAGCAGGTGTGCAGACCTCAATAAAAGCAAAAGTTTTGGCAAGTTGCTGGTCTGGAGCATTCAGGTGTGTGTTAACACAATGCCAAAAAGGAAAGACATAAGCAGTGGTCATAGAGAAGCAATTGTTGCTGCACATCAATCTGGAAAGAATTCTGAAAAACAATTTCCAAACAATTTTGAGTTCTACAGAGAGAAAGATTATTCACAAGTAGAAAGCATTCAAGGCAGTTGCCAATCCTCCCAAGTGTGGACTTCCCAGCACACACACTCCAAGATCAGACCCTGCTCGGAGAAATAAAAAATAACAGCAACTAATGTTAAATGGTAAAGTCCATAACAGGACATGGTTTGTTTGGAATGGTGCCACTGGAAAGCTTCTTCTATCTACAAAAAACACAGAAGCACAAACGAGGTTTGAAAAACTGCATCTAAATAAACCACAAGATTTCTGGTACAAAGTGGAGGTGTTTGGCCTTAATCCCCAGCAGCTTGACCCACTGTCAAGCACTGCGGTCATGGGGTGATTATTTGTGTGGTTTTGCAGGCAGCGGACCTTGGCTCCATGAAGTCATTTATTTGACCATGAACCCTGTATACCAGAGAATTCTAGACGCAAATGTGAGGCCATCTGTCCAACGCTAATGCTTAGCCGAAATTCTGTCATGCAACAGGACAATGATCCAAAGCATTCAAGAGGTGTTTCTTTTCCTGGGATGGTCTTCATGAGAGCCAGTTTTATCGTGATGCTTTTGATGGGTTTTGCAAATGCATTTGACAATACTGTTCTTAAAAGAACTATTCCAGAACAACTGACATGTTGATGCAGTATGGCACTGGTTAATTAAGTATGTGTTATTTCATAGTTTTGAAAAAAAAAAAAAATCCAGCATTGTTCTAAAATGTAGAAAATAAATCCAAAGGTGTCTCCAAACTTTAGACTAGCCTTTTTTCTCAGATGTTAATTTACAAAATAAGCACAAATGCTTTAATTGGACACCGGCAACATCAGGAAAACAAATCTCTATATTTGAAGTTATGAGCCACAGTTAATTATGAGCCTGAAGTCTCCAGTTTATGTCTTCCTCGGTTGGTAAACTATTTATAGGAAGGTTGCCATATGCGTTTTCACATACAGTAGTAGAATTATAGATTAAAATTAGCATAATCCATAAACTAATTAAGCAATATCACACAAGAGTGTGTGCTACTTTCCCCTTGTGCCTATGGCCACATCACAGCCATGCTGATGTCTGGCATAACAGCACAACCTCAAGTGTAACATTGCTTTTATACAACATTTCCACGAACAGCAATTATCAACAACAAAATTTGCTTGTTTATTTAATCAGTTTTTTTTTTCCTCCACAACATAACTCCTTCCACAACTGGTTGGGTCTAACTACCCATGACTGGTGGAGTTGTGTGAGTGAATGACAGTTAGTGGCCTCCAAATTCCAAAGATGTATATATAATATACAGTACAGACCAAAAGTTTGGACACATGTTCTCAAAGAGTGTTCTTTATTGTGTTCTTTAGCCCAAACGCGTCTCTTCTGCTTGTTGTCTGTCCTTAGCAGTGGTTTCCTAGCAGATATTCTACATGAAGGCCTGATTCACACAGTCTCCTCTTAACAGTTGTTCTAGAGATGTGTCTGCTGCTAGAACTCTGTGTGGCATTGACCTGCTCTCTGATCTGAGCTGCTGTTAACCTGCGATTTCTGAGGCTGGTGACTCGGATGAACTTNTCCTCCGCAGCAGAGGTGACTCTTGGTCTTCCTTTCCTGGGGCAGTCCGCATGTCAGCCAGTTTTTGTAGCGCTTGATGGTTTTTGTGACTGCACTTGGGGACACTTTCAAAGTTTTCCCAATTTTTCGTTCTGACTGACCTTCATTTCTTAAAGGAATGATGGCCACTCGTTTTTCTTTACTTAGCTGCTTTTTTCTTGCAATAATATAAATTCTAACTCTTTGAATGAGAAGTGAATGAACTGATATATATATATATATATATATCAGTTAAACAAAATAAATACCTTATAGTACTTTTATAAAGAACTTGCCATAAATTCTTATAGTATTTACTAAAGTATACAAAATAATATTCCATATAATCAAATCCAATACCGTTTCCTTTATTCTACAATAACAAGATATTTTATTTTTGATGATTTTATCTGTTCTAGAAATAATTCCTAGGAACAGAAAAATTCACCATTTTTGTAGAATTACTCAGAGCTTAGTAAACAAAACAAACACAAGACAAGAATCTATGGCAAGACTAGAATTTAAATAAATGACATAATTAAGACAAACGGTAATGGGAAAATTAAAACATCCTCAACTTCAATAAGAGACAGTGTTTACAAAACAGAAAGCAGACCATATGATCCTTGACCTTTGAACCAGTGCCTGTAAAGGAAATCATCCTGGGAAAAAAAGTAGGAGGTTTTAGACTTGCACAGTTTTGGTGATTCAGTCGAGTACCAGCTTTTTGCAATTAAGGGATATGCAACCAAGTACCAAGTGCTATTTACTTTCATTTACTTTAAGACCAGCTGTTGAAATAACTTTTCTCAAGAAATTTGTGGTCTGCCACCATATTATAGTCTTGACGTACAGGATCATCCCCATAAAAATATAATGGAATTGTCTTTTAAGATACACTGAAGAAACATGGGTTTAGATCAAATAATAAATATTAAGTAAAATAATTTAAACTTTAAATTTAATTTCTACCTTAAGGAATATTTACCTTTACATGTGCTAAATAACCTAGAACATTGTACAGTACCTCTTGCCATACACCACACAGTTATTAGTTGAGCAAAAGGATAGGAACAGATAGTCTTGAAGGAAATTAATGTAAGGAACACTTACTTTGCATATCTCTTACGTAACTACGTAAGGCCAACTACCCAACAACACACAACTACTGCTTTCGTCTCTTGTCATGATCTTCCAGGCTTGGACTATAGCTTCTTTCAGCTTCTGTTTAGCAGACAAAAAAGTCTGTGGATTTCTGAAATAATTCTACTGTTACCAACATAACTACCCAACATGCCTCATCAATAAAGATCAGTTTTCCAGAAGTATCCATTCAAACTCAAGCCATGACATTACATACATCATACTTCACTAATGATCACTACATCATTCAGCCTGAGGAAATATGTACAGTACGAGTAAGACATTAGCTACAGTAGCTAAATAAACTAGACTATCTAGGCAGTCCTTTTACAGTGTGATAGTTCATTATGTATTGATTGTCAGTTGTGTTTCATATACTGTATAAGTGCTGGTACAGCCTTTATTAGTGGTCAGAATAATAAAACAGACATACATTAACATTAGCTAGCTACCATACAGTACATATAAAGCTAATGAAACTCCAATAGCACTTGAATAAATTACAAAGAAAACGAACGTTATAAGTCTTTATATATTTTTGTTTACTTCAGCATAGCTTACTTTCTGTATTAATTGCTCAAAAATGCATTCATATTGGGTGAGGTTTGTGAATTATAGACGCATATTATAAGTAATTTGGAAAGTTCTAAAGTAGTTTTCCCCTACATGATTTATGTACTCAGACAAGAGTAATTTTCTTCATCACCAGTTTATTATTAATACAGTAATTCTTTTTTTTTTTTTTTAATTATTACTTCAGTAGCAGCACTCAAGTCAATGTACTTATTACAATTTCTGGCAGTACATGGTTTATTTATATGTATATTTTGTGTTAAATAGATGACACATTATTAAGCTGGCATTAATATTGCAACATATACATTTTATTTAATAATAAAGTTGTGATTTATAGTAAAAAGTGTTCCAGTTGTATGTCTGGTCAAACATTTCATCATGATATTAACTTATTTTATTCCTATTCCTGCTTATACAAGGCATGCATAAGTGCATAAATGAAATATACAGGAGCTGGACTCCGACTATACATTCTAATTACCATAGACTAGTTGATGTAGGGTCATTGTAAGGTGCTGGCAAGGCATAGTGACGTGTTCACCTGTTGGTATAATGGAGAAAGTGGATTGAGCCAGTCTCGTCATTAAAGGGAGATCTTTTCTCCATGCTGCCAGCAGTGCAGTGGAGCAGTGCATTAGACCTGCCTCCAGCTGACATGTAAATGAGTTATTTTGAACTGTTGCATCACATCAGMAGCTAGAGGTCAGGAATCTTCAGGAATCTTCAATGCTGACTGCACAGTCAGCATTGATTCTGCTGCACTTCGCTAAAACAAGAGGCTAATAGCTGGTTGTAAGGAAGGCCATGGCTTTAGGAGGGCCAGGATGCATGAATCTGTAGAAGTAGATAACCRTTTAGTGCTAATGAAATGAGGGAATGTTGGGGCAGAGAGAAATGAGATCAAGCTCAGAGAGACCTTGCAGGCATGAGAAGGAGGGAGGCCAATGACACAAGAATCAATGCAACATATTAGTCTCAGTCTGCTGGCTAGGACAGCAAACACACACACACACACACACACACACACACACACACAAAAATCTGGCCATTAGTCTCAAAATGATTCCTGCACCAATTCTTATATTTGAGTTAACTAACTATACTTAATATAAGGCAGACAGTATTAAGATTTATATGATCTTTTCTTACCCCTACCGCCAATTCATCTCAAGGTTTGATATGATGTGCATTATGAGATGCATTACTGCTCAGCACAATACAGTTATTTATAGCACAATAGACTTTCATTCAGATAGAATACCTCTATATATTTTCGTCTAACCTTTTTCATCAACAAGTCTTTTCCACCCTCAGACCTCCTACACTGGATGGTTTGCTGCTGTTGTTGTTGTTGTTATTTTTGCTGCTGGTGTTGCTGCTGTTTTAACATTATTCTGTGCAAACCTTCTAAAAAAATTAGGAGTGAAAATCTCAGAAATGCGACAGTTTTTGAAATACTCGCGCTAACCCATGTGGCACCAACAACAAACAAGATATGGGCATTAACAGAAGCCGTAGACCTGTATCCATTGGTGAAAGTAGGTCAGTATGGTACTGCATACCACTACAAGATTCTGCAGTACTGGAATAAGGGGAGAGCAGCTGATTACATGATTACAAGTGCACATCCTTTTTTACTTCCTCAACACAGCACCTGTGAAAGGATGCATTTGATTTATTGTTCTGGGATTTTCCCACACCTTGACCATAGACTATTAATGTTGTTTGCACCGGGACAAGATGAATAATAAATGAGAAGAAGTGACCAATATGAAGTGATGGAGGTTGTGGTAGTAGTATTGGCAAGAATTTAAACTACTTTCAGCCCTGCCTGTATCTGTATAACTTTATGTATCGTGTTGTTGATGCTGCTGCTGCATAAGTGGTGATTTAGATAATTGCAAAAATGGGCATAAAAGTGACGGGTAAGTGTAAAGTGACCGGTKAGTGTAAATCAATTGTGAGCCTAGTCAATATTTAAAAAAAAAAAAGAAAAAAAAGAGTAAGAGTTTACAAAAACTTCAGAACTTTTGTTTAGCAAAGTATAAAACATAAAGGGGAATAATAGCAGTAACTTGTTTGCACTGTAGAAAATACACACTGAATTAAAAAAAAAAAACGTACAGTAAATATATGACGAAATGGACTACAGGTGAGATCCAGACTCTATCTCTTTTTCTCACACTTGCCCCCTTCATTATTTGTGTCATCTATTYCAGTGTGTAGCAGGCCTGTGTGGATGACATTAAGAAAACATAAAACAATTTTTTTTTTCTTTCTTTTTTTTATTATTCCAGGCCGGTGAACAGCCAGTCAAAAAAATACCACTGGAAAGTATTTGAGAGGAACACAACACAAACAACAATGAGCATAGGGGATCCAAATCCCATTCCTGCATTGAATGCAGGAAGGAAATCTTTTAAGCGCTGAAGCTGTATTTTCAGATTCCGAGGATGACAGAAATGTTACAGTGATACAGTATAAAGAGAGGAAATTATCAAATATTTTTGTTGAACATGGCATTTGCAGTTAAGGAAGTCAAATGCCATGAGGAAACACATGCTTTGCTTCCCTGGTAAYAGGAGAGGACTGGGAACACAAAATTAATGATTCTCCAAACACATGCAGCAGTTTAAATAAAGTTAGACTGATGTTTACTTAAAATTCTTTTTTTTTCTTTTTTTTTTTAAAGCAGATTCTTTGGTCTGTATGCGGTGTAAAAAGAGCTCTTRTGCTGTCGGAAATTGTACATGATGACTGCACATGATACATCCCTGGCAGCCTCAAACCAGAGCTCATCCTCTAAATGGGAAAGGACAGATTAGGACCATGTCTTGGCTGCTCTGTAGTAACACCCTGCATGCCATTGGCTCCCTCAGCCCCCACCGTTTCTCATCTGATGAATATTTATAGCTGTCCTCTCACATTTTTGGGGAGAAGTGCTCATGTGGTGGTTCTGCGCTAAAAGCCTGGTGAACTCAATCTGGTTGTCCATACATATTCACTGAGCATTACAGGCAGCCAGCATGAGGGACAGCAGAGCTTTCTCCATATTCAGAACATATTTCTTCATATTCCCGTATTCTCTAACAAAGTAGCATGTGTTCAAAGCAAATATGTCACCATGGCTTCCAAAACATGTTACTAGAGACAACGGTCCACTTTTTATGAGGTTCATATTAAATACAAACCTTGCGTATAAAACACACAGAGATACTACRAACCAGAAACTGAGCCAAACTAGAAACCGAATGCATACTTATAATATTCATCATGTGTTATTGGACATATAAAGTGTTTAAAAACTCATAGTCAGGTGTAGATTAATTAACCAGAGAAAATCTGTATAAACCTGAGACATACTGTTACTGTTCCAGCGATTGAGTCTGAGGAAACTGTGAAGAGGATGAGCTCCCTCTAGTGTTTACTTTTTATGCTGTACTATTTAAGTGTCTTTTTCCGGATTAATATAATATAATATAGAATAGAATAGAATAGAATATAGKCTCTTGTTACAGAACCTCAGGGCTGTTATTTGCTAGAACTTGGAGAGTTGTTTGTTGTTGTTGTTTTCTTTCTCTCATATGCAAAAATTCTTTGCTTAAGAGTATTGTTTGTATGTGGCATACAGAATCTACTTTAATGTAGAAACATACAATTATATAAAAGTGATTTATTCCAAGTCAGCTGAAAACTTCCACTTGTCCTTAAAGATTTTTGTCACTTTGTGTTGACACAAGCTTGTTAGATCACTTTCTTGGTTAACTGACATTTTAGAATGTCCTAAAAACAGAAATCAAATATCTATGTCCACTGACAACATAATCAACAAAAGCAACTAGCACTTAAAAAAAAAAAAATACCTTTAGGTTTATGTTGGTTGTCATAAAGGACTAMTGCAGGAGTTGTTATAAATGTCATAATGAAGTCAATAAAAATCTGACAGCAAATTTAACAAATGCAGTTTTTATTGCATTTCATTCCTTTTAGTGGAAGCCATGTTAATAAATTAATGATTAATAAATAAATAATAAATGATTATCCCAGTTCTACTCAGTGGTCAAATGTCTTAAGTGTTGTATACATACTTATATATACAGTGATCTGTACTATGATATTGAAATTGAGTTTGTGATATTGAGTCACACATTGTTGACTGAATTATAAGGGTGCTAAAGCATACAATAGCATTTATTGTCTTTGCTTCACTTGCATAAAGTTAAWTGGCACCATTTTCTAGGTTGTTTTTGAAAAATACCTGCATTCTAAATTAGTTACTATGTGGTGAAGGATCAGTGTGAATTTGGCTGCATGTGTTGCGCCCACACACTTTCACTGCTGCTGGCCATGTGAGGGAAAGTGTGGGTGTCGAGCACGATCATTCTCCGTAGCATTTAACACCAAAGTTATGAGTCATTACACTATGAAAATACACTGATCAGCCATAACATTGAAATAAACAATATACATAAAGAATATCTTTTTAAAATGCCATATTATATGGGTGGGATATATTAGGCAGCAAGTAAAGTAATATCAAAAAGTTGATGAGTTAGAAAGAAAAAAAATGAGCAAATGTAAGGATCGATTAATGTAAGGGCCAAATTATGGCTAGATTACTGGGTCCATCTTCAAAATTGCATGRCTTGTGGGGTGTTCCTAGTAAGAAGTGGTTAATACTAAAATACTAAAAGTGGTCCAAGATGATACAACCAAAGAACCGTTGGATGGTGAGGTCATGTGCAAAGCTCATTGATGCATGTGAGGAGTGAATGGTAGTCCAACTGGTCTGATCCATAGAACAGCTACTGTAATACAAATTGCTGAAAAAGTTAATCCTGGCTATAATAGAGCAGTCTCGGAGACACACACAGGCAAAAGCTGGCGGAGACAGTATAATGCTCTGGGCGATATTCTGCAGGGAAACATCGGGTCTGACATTTCCGTGAATGTTACTTTGACACATACCACCTACCTAAGCATGRTTGCAGAAGAAAGTACATCCCTTCATATAAGTTGTACACATAATGGCAGTGGCAAAAAAATTGTTCAGGAATGGTTTGATGAACATAAAGAATTGAACGTGTTGAACCATGGACGTCCCACCTCAAAACCTACAGGGCTTATAGGATCTGCGGCTAACATCTTGGTGCCAGATACCACAGTATGCCAAAATAAAGGAGGTGGTTGTAAT
>QMIH01002404.1:4358-17796 GCA_003987875.1 Clarias batrachus | reverse complement strand
AAGTGCTGCATTAAATGTTTAAATGTAACACGGTTATCTCTGACCAAGATTGTTTTCTTTCTCTGATTAGGCAAGAGGGGGAGGCTTGGCTTGGAGGAGTAGAGAACTGTCTTACACTTTCCCACACACTCCCACTGAGGCCAGAAGTACGAGATGAAAAAACAACAACTTTAATTGTTATTCAAAATGAAATCACTTTCCTGATGTGAAGATAAAACTAGCTTGCATTTATGGGCAGATTCACAATCATAACATTCTGCAGTTTAGGGACCCTTAACCAGTATTCCCTGAAATAAACACATTACATAAACACAGACTTGTACCACTTATGTCTGTAGACATTCAATACAAAATATTGAAATGAGAAACAGAATAGAACGTTTGCAGTCAGGAACCAGATCTAGCATCGACTTGACGACCCACCAATCAGACAGCTGGGTTGTAGTGGCTGAATGACCTAAGAAGACATCCGTTTCTTTAAGGAGGAATCAAGGATGGTAATATCTCCCGGCCTATGTTACAGCCCTGCCACAGAAGATCGCTGAGTCGTACGTTTTTGCAAGGATTAAGACATCAATGCTGTGAAAAAGGCCTCTAAGCACTGAGAATTTGTTCATTTTCACACTTTCAAAGAATGCACTCAATATGTCTTGCATTTAAAAAAATACTTATGTGAATGTGATATGTGTGGCCTGCAGATCTGTTGGTTAATTGACATATGAAATGAAAAGTGACACTGGAACMCTACTTGATTACACAATGAGGACTTTAAAATGGCAACACATAGCAAAACAAAAAAAAATCAGAACCATTTGATTTAAGACCACACAGGCTGCATAAATCTTATTGGGTTCATTAAAATATGCTATGATTAAATTCAACACTCAACACTATGCAATTTATTGTTCTAGCAAGTAAAAAAAAAAAAGTTAAATGTGTACACCGTCTCACTGCTCTGTGAAGCTTTATCTCAACAGCTTTCGGAACACATGCATTAGTCACATTTTTACTTTTTTGATTTTTACACATTACTTTGTTCAGAAGACAGGGAGAGAAAAAAAAACGGATCATCTTAGCTTTGTTATTTAACGTACAGTAATGATTTCAGTGTGGACTGTATAGAGTGTAATATCCTCTCTTTTTTCACCACAAAATAGCAATATGATGGACTGAATTTAAAATCAGCAAACATGACTGAGCAAAAAATCTGAAACAGGGTCACATACAGTAGGCAAAGAAATAGCACATTGTTTTCAGTTGGTTCTATGACCAAAATAATAAATATAATACAAATAAAAATGTAATTTAATTTGTATAGCGCTTTTAACAATTGTCATTGTCGCAAAGCAGCTTTACACRATCAAAAGAATTATTTCAGTTTGCATGAAATGTGAATGTGTATGAATCACAATGGTCAGATGGTCCCTGATGAGCAAGCCGAGGGCGACAGTGGCAAGGAAAAACTCCCTGTGATAGGAAGAAACCTTCAAAGGAACCGGACTCAACAGGGAACCCATCCTCATTTGTGTGAAAAAGAAAGCAGGAATTGATCTGCATTCATACTGTGTGTTAGGTGGCAGGCAGTTCAGTATAACAGTTGATATCAATTGATGTTAGTATGGAGTCCAGGCTCAGGTAGACTTGTAGGAGTTCCAGTCCTGAACTATGGAGCGACTGCAGCCAAGTCAAGTCTTCAAGAGAAACAGCCGTCAACATCAGCCGAGGCGCCGTCTTCATGGTAGAGTGAAACCGTCCCCAGACACATCCCACAAGAGATGATCCATGTGATGAGATCTCCAACCAGAAGTGGGGCACCAGGATGAGTTAGACGGCAGAGGGAGTCTGGATCAGTGGCAGCTCAGGAATGACGTGTAGCTGTACAGAGAGAGGAGAGAGCAGAAGAGGAGAGATAAAAGTTAGGTATGGTCACAGTCACATAATGTATAAGATGAATGTATATTTAGTGTAGAGTGCAAGCATGGACTCCGGCAGGACTAACTATAACAGCATAACTAAAAGGGAGAGCCAGAAGGAAACACAGACATGAGGGCTCCCTGAGATGTAAAGCGACCAATCACCTCACCGTCAACAAACCTGAGTGAACAATGAGAGTGAGGAAGACTCTAAACATACATCTAAACATACCAGTTCACCATAATACTCTACGTCCATGAGTCCCCCAAATCTGCTTACAAATCTACTTACAAAAATGCTTGGCTAAATAAATAGGTTTTTAGCCTAGACTTAAACACTGAGACTGTGTCTGAGTCCCGAACATTAATAGGAAGACTATTCCATAACTTTGGGGCTTTGTAAGAAAAAGCTCTGYCCCCTGCTGTAGTTTTCATAATATGTGGTACTGACAGGCAGCCTGCATTCTTTGATCGAAGTAGGCTTGGCAGATCGTAAGACACTAGCAGTTCACTCAGATACTGCAGCGCGAGACCATTTAATGCTTTATATGTCAAAACTAGTATTTTAAAAATCAATCCGAAATTTCACAGTGAGCCAATGAAGTGAAGATAAGATAGGGGTGACGTGCTCGTATCTTCTGGTTCTAGTAAAGACTCTCGCTGCTGCATTCTGAATTAACTGAAGCTCGTTTATGCAACTTGTTGAACAACCAGACAGTAAAAAAGTAAAAATATGCTCATTTTTTGAGTTCTACATTTTTGCGACATAGTTCCCACATTCTGTTAGTGGTAGAATTTACTCTTCGTGAAATTAATGATAACTTTTTTTCTGTCCAAAAGCCTAAATATACAGTTTGAAGTCTGAAGCYTCCCCCCAGCAAGGCTACTTTACAAACATTTTTTTAAAGTCATTGACCTATGCTGGGTAGAGGTGGGTAGTAATGAGTTACATTTACTCCATTACATTTACTTAAGTAACTTTTTGAAAAGAAATTAACTTCGATGAGTAGTTTTACTGCACCATACTTGCTACAACTTACTAGCTACACTTGACTCGTTACTTTTCTAATTATGTATTCTACACATTACATATTCTTTATTTTTGCCAGAGAAATGCTGCCGGTGGATTTACAGTACCAYGTGACTGTGTTCCACTAATCAGCAACTAAGTAGCAACAATAATCACATGACTCCGTTTGTCCAATCAACCGCAATAACAATAACCACATCAAATCCTCAGCCGTGGTAGACAGCSAAGGAAGCATGTCGCGGTTAGTTTAGCGGTTTTATTACTGTTGCAATGTTAAAAKATATAATTAGCAAATAAACTAGAGGCTAAAAAATATAATTTGTTCTGCTGGACAGTTCAGTTCATGGTAAAGTGAGACTCTTGTACACATGTTCTAATGTTATTTTCTATCTACTGAGTCATTTGCAGGGYRACTGAATATAGAGTATATCTTACACAGGAAATAGTTACWCTGTTCCAACATACATATGTTACCTACAGGAGGTATTTATTTCAAAAGCTTTATGTTGTGAAWAAAAAGGGAGATTAGGTAATTTGTGTTTTTTGTTCATTAATTTCCTATTTTGAAAAGATATTTAATTTTAATAATTTATTTTATTATTCCTTTTKCTCTAAGAAATAAATAAATCAGACATTATAATTGAAACAGTTACTCAGTACTTGAGTAGTATTTTCACCAAATACTTTTTTACTCTTACTTGAGTAATATTTTGGATGACTACATTTTAGTTCTACTTAAGTAATATTATTTTGAACTACAGCTACTCTTACTTGAGTACAGTTTTTGGCTACACTACACACCTCTGATGTTGAGTTGCCATGTCAGGCCAAAGTATCTGTGCCACTTTAGTTTTAAGGGTTTTAACCTTATGACAAGCAATTCTAGTGCATCTAGTATAGGTTCAGGCCAAATGCTAAACTCGTTATGCAAAATTTGTAAAGTTGTTTAGCTGACCTTTAATCTTGAATTACTTCAGAAATTGCTGGTATAACAAACCATTTAAGTACAGGATTATTTCCTCATGATGGCCCACATGAATGTGCTACAGAAAGAATAACTGTTGATAACCATAAAGATAAGCATCATCTATATTCTCTCTCTCTCTCTCTCTCTCTCTCTCTCACACACACACACACACACAAGCCATGCAAGCCCTGGGAAAAGAATTCATTTAGGAGACCATGAAATAAGAAATTTTATCGGTTGGCTGCCCAGCAGGCACAGTCCAATCACACCCCACATTAACATTAATATGAAATTATGCATATTGGACAACCTTTCGCAGTGACCCTGCTGCCCGGCACCACGCCTCTGTCTCTAGGCTGACACAGCAAGCCAAGTGCAAAAAACAGCCACTGTCTCTTTCTGCTCTGGTAACTTAAAAAAAAACAACTCTATAACATATGGTTATTCCTGTGTGAGCTGTTCGAAGGCAAAGTATGTGTAGGGCTGTCAGTGAACTGCATATGGTGTTTTTGGAGGTTTATCAGAGCTGAACTGACGAGATTCAAAACAAGATAATACAAGTGTGCTATGTAAGAGTTAGTGTTTTTTAATCCTGAGCAATGAGCATTGAGGCTGGCATTCATGCCTTAATAGTATAATGAAACACTGCTCATTGGAAAACACATGATTTCGGAATTACAGCATGATACAGCGGAACACAATGATGGAAATACTCTTTAATTAAGCTTATTCATATACATTGATGGATAGTGATTTTCTGTGATCATTTTGAAATGTGCAGATTAGAGAACTATGTTAAAACCTAAATTAAGCAGGGAACACAGCATACTTTAGGTCAATGACAAAAAAATATATACTGTATGTGCTTATATGGCAGCCAGGGAGATTTCAGACTTCAAATTGTGTATGTGGGTTTTTGGATATGTCAGGTAAAAAAAAAGAAGTAAACATTACTTTTATAAAGGGTCAATTTTTACCGCTACTATGACATCGTATTTTATTTATTTATTTATCTATCTATTTAAAATACTCTAATAATGAGCATATTATCATAAGTTTTGGGTTATAAAAACTGAAAACAACATTAAACACATGTAATGTAATCTGTGCTATTTCATTGCCTATGTGACCCATTTTTATATTTTTTGCTCAGTCATGTTTGGGTAGATGGGTAAAATGAACAAAAATCCAGTTCATCATATTACCTACATATTTTGTGTTTAAATAAATGATATGTCACTCTATAGTGCACAATCCTAAGCCATATACAGTATATGCTTTTTTTTTTTTAATGCAAAACGAAAAAAGGGCTAAAATGCTCTTGGTTTTAAGGGATATGCAAGTAGAAAAATTAAGTTACAATTCCTTTTTCAGGTTTGTCTGAGTTTTTAAAAGCATAGTTTACATAATTATGGTGGGATGAAAAGCTGTTTGATTAGTTGTTGAATAAACATAAAAGAATAAACAAATATATAGAGAAAATCTCCATTTGTTTCTCTGATTATGTTTCTCTTATACGTCTCTTTAATTTTCAAACGGGTACAGAACTTTGTCAGCTGGCCTTTTGGCTGCACTAAAAAAAATGGTTGCTTTAGTTTTCTCATCCTTCATTCACTTCTGTTTTCTCAAGATATTATAAAAAAAYACCTGCAAAGGTCATCAGATGCAAGGAACTATTTAGTAAGAAATATTGAATAGACATTTTTATAAGAAAGAAGACGACTGCTGAGTCCCCGTTGTGTTATGTTTGACAAGTCCAAACATCCACACCACTATAGATCTGATTCTTACCTCATTTCTAATTAGCCTACCAAGTAAATTCCAGACAATATGAAAACAGACCCAATAAACAAATGGAACTTCGAATTCTATCTTATTCGATAAAAATTAATTCTAATCAATTACAACAGCAATATGTTGTACATCATCAAAAAATTCTAATTCTAATAGGATGTCAAGCATTGATGTTGGATAATGAGGCCTTGAGTTCAGTCCTCATTACAGTTCAACGCAAAGGTGTTCAGTAGTGCTTGTAGTAATGGACCAGTGCAGGCCACTCACATTTTTTCCACATCACCTATGTGGACGTATGAATGCCCATTGCATTGAATATGCATTGGTATAGTATATGAATCATATACAGTAGTAGAGAGAAAATGTTCTGTTGACATGTAGGTCTCAAGAGAGTAAAGCTTCAGTATGCAAAGACATTCTGGACAATAGGACAATAGCTGCCAAGTTTGTGGCAACACTTTGTGCAAGGCCTGCATAATACTGTATGCAGGTGTGACGGCTAGGTGTTCACGTGCTTTTGGCCATATAGTGTACAATAAATCAGCTTGGCCTTAGGTAGAGCACATTATATTGGAAATACAGTGTCAGTAACTAACATAGAATACTATACATTAGAGTATGCGCTTTTTTCCCATTCTTAAACATAAACAGCTTAATAACTCCAGTATTTAAGAACCAAAATGAATATATTTACGTGAGATTCTACACAGTCTTCCATATACAGTACAGTGTGTTTTGAATAGCAGTCAAATTACCATGCTGCTGATTGCATTTATGGTCTACAAGACTTAAAATTAATAATTAAATTATATAATTAATTTAAAAGTATGTTCTTCAATAAAAAAATTTAAAAATTACATGCCCTAAAATGGTGCTTAATTTTATTTTACACCAAAAACAGTTGTAAGAGGTAAGACCTACAATATATAACCCAATCAAATCCGTTTACACAAGAATGAGCCAGGACATTAAATTGACAATAAATGAACAAATTTTATTTCTCAGGACCATGATGCAAGTCTGTTCTCTAAGCACTAGGTCTATATTAATTAATTACCAAACGTCTTGTTTTAAGAACAATCTATATGATTTAGAGATTAAATCCTTGCTTAGTACAAACATCCTGTTTCTACCACTGAAGCTGATCCCAAGGATAATGGTTTGTGATTTCATGAAGGACTGAATCTTTAAAAAAGATATATATAGATTATAGATACTGTATATAGAAATACACTATTTTTCTATTTATATATATATATAAAATAGAAAAATGGAATAGAAAATGTCAAATAGTTGAGTAAATTGCAAAGAACGAGTAAAAAAAAATTTTGCAAACCCCATGAAATCCTTATTTTTATAAGGATTCCCATTACCATTTGAATGTTAGAAAAACACATGGCCATCATAATGCATCATAATGACCAGTGTGCCTCACCATCCCCGAGAAGCATGAACCGAAGCATGAACAGGAGTGGCAGACAACTACAGTAGCAAGACAGTAGTTTTAAATGGGTGAACTGTACCACAATGATATATTGAGAGGGGAAGAAAAGGATGGAAGCTTTCTGACACCTGTCATTTTAGCATTTTTTTTCTCATGTAAGGACATGTCACCCACACAGTGCCAACAGTTGAGAGAATTTGCTGACCATCTTGGAGATGTCCTCAAAAGAACCAGGGCTGTATGATAACAAATGTCTTGTTTTAAGAACAATCTGTATGATTTAGAGATTAAATCCTTGCTTAGTACAAACATCCTGTTTCTACCACTGAAACTGATCCCAAGGATAATGGTTTGTTATTTCATGAAGGACTGAATCTTATATCTGTATATAGAAATACACTGTAATATATATATATATATATATATATAATAGAAAAATAGAATAGAAAATGTCAAATAGTTGAGTAAATTGCAAAGAACGAGTAAAAAAAATTTTTGCAAACCCCATGAAATCCTTATTTTTATAAGGATTCCCATTACCATTTGAATGTTAGAGTGTGAATTTAAATGCACCTTGAAAGTAAATAGTGGGGAAGTCAAATCACTGATAAAATATTCATTTGAGCACACAATAATGAGCACTGTCTTGCCTGGAGAAACTAAAAAAAAAAATCTTAGTGTTAAGGAAATTTATAAAGGATCAAATCTGGGACCAAGTACTACATATATGGATTTATTAAAAGATAATCTCAAGCATAAGCATCACAATTCGACTCGCAGGGTTTAAGCTGCGTGCATGGAGTGTGAAGAACTTCTCCTTCTGTCCCCTTGTTTACGGTGAAATATTCTATTTCTTCCATGTGAGAAGAAAGTTTATTTTTATAATAATAATAATAATAATAATCAACTAGATCCACAGTGTCAAAACACATATGTCATTTTGGCTTGCCACAGGAAAATGGCAAATAAAATTGAGTCTCTTAATTAAACTGCCTTTCTGTCACTGCCTTAAACTAAACCAAGCATTGCGGTTCTATTTATTATACAATATTTATATAACTTTAACAGTGTTTATTTTTTTAGGTCATTTTCGGATCGGCTCACACTTTTTTTTCACTTTCAACCACTTCAATCCCAGAGCAATGTCTTTAGGTTTGTGGTACAAAAAGAAACTTGAAGAGGCTGTAAGGTTCTTGACCTTGATGACCAGGGCAGAAGGAGTGCATAAAAGGCAGCACTGATATGCAACCCTGTGTGGGTGGAATGACAGAGCTACTAAACTATTTCTAATTTGGTTGAATATTACTACTATTTAGGCCTTTTGAAATGTACGAATAAATATAGCCAGTATTTTGTCATGCTCTAAATGGTGTTTGATGTCATTACTTTTATATTGAAAGATGAGTCATGTCAGGCCAAGGTTAGAAAAACAAGTAAGAGTAAGACGGAGTAAAAAGAATTAAAGAATGAAAGTGAGCATGAACTAATGTATAGTACTGTATAGCAAAGGCAGCTTCCCATCAGCACCTTTACTTTTAATTTAAGATATTCATCTCTGACTATGTTTTTGTAATTCAATTCAATTCAATTCAACTTTATTGTTACATATAACAGAGTATAAATAACAACATGATATCATTAGAGCATTATCTTTTCTGGCATGTAATAAAGTGCGAACATACTGTAGTGCAGCAGTCCTGGAATCATAATTGCTATGTAGAAAAAAGGATATAAAGTGAGCATGAACCAAAAAGGAGTGGTTATTATATGTGCTGCAGCAATGCAAATTCCAGTTCACAGTTATTGTAATAGTGATGTGTGATATGTAAGAATAGGTAGGGGCAAGGGCAGATAAAGGGGTAACTGAAGAAAAAAAAGTACAGTATGCTGAAAACAATCCATCTTGATAAATATTTTTTAAATATTTTTTTGTCAGTAAACATACAAACAAAAAGCATGGGTTGCATTGCGCAATATTATGAGACACGTATAGATTTTTAAACGATATATGATTTACAATGAGCAGATTTTAAACATCTGTTAAAGTTATAATAAAAAGAAATATGATGTGAATAGTTTGTTTGAAGTTATAAAGAAATAAAATATTTATGTCAATAACTGTTAGTATATGAAACTTCTAGTTGGACAATATGCAAAAATCCAAATATTGCAAGTGATATCAGACAATATGTAAAACTTCTAGAATGAAAAAACAAAAACCTATACATTGTATTGTCACCCATAAAGAATTGGATCTGTAATTTTGTCCTCCCTCTGTAGGGTTATTTAGTTTGAATAAAGAACGTGAACAGACACAATCACTGCATCTCACTCACAAGGACTTTGACAGGCTCTTTGTCTGTCAGGGTAATGTGAGGCGATTAGGCATAGGATGATCTCATTATCAGTGAGGAGGCAAAAACTGAGGAATATAGATGAGATGAGGAGGAGAGTCCTTACCTAAAAATAAATAAATAAATAAAACAGATATATGGATCTTTCTCTCACTCTTACCATTACCACATTACCATCTTATTTCCCTGCATGCTGTCAAAACAATGAAAAGAGATACAAGTCCCTCTAGTGTCAGTTACATGTCTTAAAATGTTTTGTCATCAAATCAGACAGCACATGCCTAGAGCACTAAGAACAGACTGAGGTAGTTTTGTGCAGTTTTTTTAGATACACCCTTTTGGCTGCCTAATTTGCCTGGAGAAAATGATTAATGTAATGTAATGGCATTCTGTTTAGGATTCAGTGGTTCTTAAAACAGGATTCTGATGAAAAGGACTATTTTGTGGAATAAAGCGTGAAATAAAGCTTAGCCATTTTTTTTTTCTCAGTAGGTACTTCAGGTCCTTTTCCCATTACAGACCTCTGGTATATTAGCAAAGAGTCATCAAACAACCTAACCATGCATGGAATGAGTTGTGTAATACAAATTGTCACTGTTATTTACAGCATGGCCACACAGAAGCAAACATCATGGCAATTAATTGCACTGCCTTCAAGTGGGAAATGCTTGCAAGAGGTGGTGCACCTTGAACCGGGTTGTAGAGCAGGGAAGAGAGAGAGCAGATGGAGTAAAGAAGAATAAGGAGGGGTCACGGGCACTCTGCAAGGTAAGAGCCCATTTCCCTGAGTGATTCCATTAAAATTCTCCACAGGGCCAATTACAGTGTGAAGTGAAAAACGTCCTCCTTCATTAGATGCTGATGAAGAATGGATGCTGCCAGTCAGCAGGGGGGGCGGGGGGGGGGCAAAAGTATGTTTGCTACTTTGCCTTTCCGTGGTTTAATTATTGTCCAATCCATATCTCATGTAACTTATAAACAGGGCACGAGAATTGGAATTGAAATCTGTTGTAAACTAGGAAATGTATATGTCAGTAAACTAGTAAGTACTGTATGCACACTGATTCTTGTACAGTATTTCTCTAAAGCTGCTGGCTTCATGGTTTTTTTTTTTCACTGAAAACTGCATTTTCTAAGACCTTAGGGTTGGGAAATGYGTCTCCAAGGACTAATCTGTATCAGAGCTAAATCACATTTGTAGCATGGACTGTACTGCCTTCTGAGGCATTCCTTTGAACCAGGGTAGAATATCCAAAAACCTTCACGTCTTAAAATAAATGTAAGTATGAAAATGTATCCATTCAGATAAGATTAGTATAGTATTTAATAGTTGATCTAATAAACCGAAATTACTTGAAAGCTTTACATTAGGTGCCATATGATCTTCAGCATGTCCTTTTCTTTACCTTGTGCTCACTAGGAGATTTCTTACAACTGCCTTTGATCTTGATTACAGTCAGTAACCTGGTGGCCATTAATGTGTGAAAATGATTTTCATAATGCTCCCAGAACCACTCTCACACTTTGAGTCCTGTAATATGTCTGTGCTATCAAAGGAAAAAAGAAATTAAAGTAATAACCTGGCCATTCAGGTAGGCAGCTGGCTTAATTTTCCTGCTGCATATTGTTGCTGAGCCTACACCTGACCAACCGAAACAACCCTGTGCCTCCAGAGGCTTGTACAGTGGTACACGTGATGTGCATCATGTGCTTCATGTGATCCCCATCTAATCCCGATTCACCCATCGCTCGGGAAAAGGCTCATTCTGGACTTATCAAACCTCATGACCTTTTTTCCATTACCCCAAAGTCCATTTACTGTATGTATCCTTCATTCATAAACTTTTCCTGGAATTGTTTTTCAACGAAGTATCCAGATATTAATAACATGATAGAGTATTCTTAATCTAATTGTAGTCATTTCAAATCTACCTAGTGTAAACCTTTCAAAAAATCTCAATCTTGTGAAACGTTTTTTGTGTGTGTGTGTGTGTGTGTGTGTGTGTGTGTGTGTGTGTGTGTGTGTGTGTGTGTGAGTACTCTATAAAGCAATTTTGTATCCAGTCTAATTTTTTTTGAAAGATTTAAATCGAAGACAAAAAGATATCATTTAGGCCCATGGGTTCCAACCTGGGGTCCATGCTTCCCTCAAGGGGACACCAAGGATTGTGCGCAAGCCTTTGTTGGTACTGACGCTCTGAGGTTGTCGATTTCCAAAAAAAAAAAGATAATTAAGAGAAGCTATATTTTTGGGTGTATATGGGCTGGGCTGCGTTGTTTGTTGTCCTTGGATACAAGCAGGGAGGTGCTAAGAAAAAAAATGTTGGGAACCACTGGCCTAGATTAGGAGATTACACTGTGATTAAGCTTCGTAAGAGATGCACATTTTCAGCATGACTCTTGTTTTGTAACAATGAAATCACATGGCCATCATAATGCATCATAATGACCTGTGTGCCTCACCATCCCCGAGAAGCACGGACAGAAGCATGAACAGGAGTGGCAGACAACTACAGTAGCAAGACAGTAATTTTACTGTAAATGCGTGAACTGTACCACAATGATATATTGAGGGGGAAGAAAAGGATGGAAGCTTTCTGTGCCAACAGTTGAGAGAATTTGCTGACCATCTTGGAGATGTCCTCAAAAGAACCAGGGCTGTATGATATCAAATGTCCCCCAGGGTGATTATGCAATCGGATTGTGTGCCCAAAGTCTGACCGAGGCCATTGATAAGGATATATACAGAAGCTATGTAAAGGAATTGTGAACTGGTCAGTCAGAGCATGGTTTATTGCAGGACTTGAAGAGCCCATTTTATTTTCAGCTTTGACTTTACCAACAGCTTCTGGAAAGTGTCCTTCAGGCTTTGTGCAAAACCTACCTCATCGGGTTTTCCACTTTGGCCTTTATGGGGTGCCAGCAACCTTCCAAATCCTGATAGATGTCGTCCTTCACTCCCACTGTTCCTTTGCCCCTGCCTACCTAAATGATGTAGTCATCCACTCTAACACCTGCCGTGACCATCTGTACCATCTCACACAGGTACTAAGCAGGCTCCGTGAGGCCAGACACACCTCGCGCCAACAGAGACGGCCCTGACCTCTTTCACATGCTGACTCTCCTCACACAACCCCAAAATACAGAAACACTCTATGTGGCTGACAATGAGCATCCAAGATTTAGAAACCATTAGAAAGTATTAGAAACCAGTCAACTTACACACTGCTTGGCTGAAGAAAAAGGGAACAAAAAAGTTCCAAACCCAATGGCATTAATGTCATTTTTTTTCTTTTTTTTTTCTTTGCTTGATGCAGGCCAATATTTTAACTTTTCTGGAATACACATTTTCCATGGCCATATGATACGTCTTGTACGTGAACATGGTTGTGTAAGAAATGTAAAGTTACTCACTGCATCAGTTAGAGTTAAATAATTAGTGCCATCTAAAACATATTAATCAGTGCAATAATTTTTTTTTTTTGCTCATTTACATTTAAGTGTTTAAGTTTTCTATGAGTCTACAGTACTAAGCCTACTGAGCCTACCATTTTTAAAGCACTGTGCTCAATCAATCAATCTGTTCAATCAATCAATCTGTTCACTGTGCTGGACTCTCGGTGAAGCTTGAGTGGTGTTACACACGTAATCCACTAGGAGGCAAACTAACCCTGTGTCCTGACAAAATACTCAGCTTCCATGATCATGTCTCCCAAAACCAACTTAAAAAGCAGTTCCTTCCATTATTTATTCTAGTTGCTATGAAGACAGTCACATAATTAATAATGTTGTTTATTTTCCTCTGTTTTAAAGCTCTCTGTATTAACATGCTCCCCATGCACTTGCAGAGACAGTCCTTGAGCAATAAGAAAGGTCTCCCATGAAATATTTCCTGCATTCCGTCTGTCTGTCTTTTGCAGATTTTTCTATAGGGAA